>WNYA01004405.1:0-18938 GCA_019512145.1 Engystomops pustulosus | reverse complement strand
ACGGCCCATTGGGGATGGATGTCGTCACTAGCTTGAGAAACGCCAAGGTATCGTGAAACACCTGTCACGGGCACCCCAGCAACCCATGTCTTGGGTCGCAGATGCACCAGTGTGTCTCAGTATGCCCCTTCGTGCCAGCTGCAGCCTCAGTTACATCTTCGCACTCCAGCAACATCTCCCACGTCTCAGCACCCACGTTCCCGCGTCCTAGAGCGCGCACATGCAGGCTCTGTAAAATTTAAAGGGCTGTTAAATAGCCTGCCTCTTCCTGTGACCCTGCCGGATCGTTGTGCCCTTATGTCATTGAGAAAGCGTTCCCTGACAGTGTAGTATCCGTTGTGACCTCCTGATAGATTCCTGACTTCGATTCTCTGCCGCCTATCCTGACCTTCCGCTACATCCCTGACTCCGATCCAGAGCCATCTGTCCTGATCTTCTGCCAGACTACAACTGATTTTGCCTGTTGACTATATACTTTGCCTTGGTCACCACCACAAGCAAGTCACACCTGTGGAGCCACCTGGTGGTATCCCACAGCAGCAAGTCCAACCCGCTTTGTGGCAGGCTCTGGTGAACACCGGTTGCCACTTAGACTCCTTCCCCAGGTGTCGGCTTACATCATTGATTGTAGTGGTACAGTGTGTCCACTACCCCTGATCCTGACAACGCCCCATAGTATTGCTGTGATTAGTGTCCATCTACTGTTCATCAGTGGTGAGTGCTGCCTCATCTGTTTGCTTGCATAGTACACGTGGATAGCCTGAACAAAGGCAGTGCATCACCAAAGGCATTTTCTTCAAAGATGACTGCCACCGCCTTCTTTACAGTCCACAGATTCCAGTCCATGTTCCATGGGAAGAATGTTACGTCACAATGCCAGCAAAATACCTCTTATGTATCTGAATGGTTATTCCAGGCGTTTAATCCCTTAACTGACAATAGCGCTCAAAGTCGAAAATGCCACTTTTTCGCCATTTTGCAAAATATAAAAATGTTAATAAGTGAACAAAATTCCATACAGTCCTCAAAATGGAAGCATTGAAAACTTCATTAAAAGTCGCAAAAAATGACATCACAAATAGCTCTGTGCACTGAAGAATGAAAAAGTTATTAGCCCCAGAATTTATTTTGTACAGAAGATTTTATTTTTTGAAAACATTATAAAAGGCAATACGAGAGAAAGTGTGTTCATAGATAGTTCTGGATAGGAGAGGTTTAAAAACATGAATATTAGTTGATATTATCCCATATCAAAATGTAGTAACATATAAAGTGAATATTTCTATTATCTGTGAGGTGCAGCAAATTCTCCCTGTAGCCTGATGGCTAAGAATCTGGAGGGGGTTAGGAGGAGAGTCTTCTCTTTTATATGAAATTTGTGTTTCTAAGTGTCAGGAAAACGGAGATATTAACTGTTAAAATGCAGTCGGGAGTGATTTTTATATATAAAAATCGCACCTGATATTCTGAATAAACCTGAATATCTCTGGATCCATGGCACCCAGAAACACAAATACTTACCCGTCACGACTGATGGCCTAGCTGAGGGTTGGTGATGTCACTAACGGGGCGGGCTAGCGGGACTCTCCATCGTCACCTGACTGAGCTGCTTCGTCACATGACTCAGCTGCTCCGTCACCTGACTCCGCTGCTCCGTCACCTGACTCCTCCCACAGCCCTGACGCATCTCTCCAGTCATGCACTAGGGGCGGGCTGTGGGAAGGCCAATCTCAGCCTATTTTAGGCGCATGCGCAATGAATTTGGCGCCGATGCCGTCCTGAACCCAATGTTTGGGTCTATGCTTACAGAGGAAGGACAAGCCACTGCTCGTCCCCCACTATGATACTGAACCAACGTTCTTTATCTTTCGCAATTCTGATTTGCACTTTATTCCCCTGAGGAGTGTACCTTGATCGGTACATGAAACGCGTAGGGAAGCGTGTCTTTAGTACACCACTTAGTTTATAGGGCGTAGTAGCCACACTCAGGGACAGACTGGGACCGCCCTTGTAAGGGCTGGGAGCTAATCCATGGGCTCAGGGTTACAATTACAGTAGGGATTAATAGGATAGTGCTGCAGCACAAATCCCTACTCCCGTTCCCCTGGATGAAGACAGGTGAGAGCTCATATCATTGGTTGCTGCACCTGGAATGAAGACTGGTGAGATTTAACCTTTTCTTCATTCTTCATGATTCTTGTATAAATATCTCCTCTCCCATCTGTAAAACTGTATATCTGAGGTGAACCAATGCCGTTTAACTTCGTGGATGTTATTTGTGTCCAGGGCAGTTAGCCCTGTAAATTGTTGATTGTCCCCGACCCGGTGTGACAATACTTTTATGTCTGTTTGTCATTTTTTCACAGCGCTGAGATTAAGTTTTATCAACTGAGTAATTAAATGTTAAGTTTTATATAAATATTTAGGGCATTTGCTTATAAGTCTAGATTCATTTGAAAGAAGGGATTCTCCTTACCCATAGCACCAGCCCAACTCTGGTCACCCGAGTTGATTGCCGCCTAAGATCCAGGCGATCACCTCAGGTGTCCCCTGACTGTCTCCGGGCCGTCAAGAATTGGAATCCATGGAGCTGGATAGCATCTCTCCTGCACAGCGGAAGCAACATCGAATAAGACCTCATCTTTGTTTCTACTGTGGAATCCTGATCATCAGATACACACCTGTTCCAAGAGGCAGAAGCAGGAAAACTTCCGCTCCTAAGCAGTACCGTTAAGTTTCAATCTGTTTCCTGTACAGGTCGGGCCTTTTTGGATTCAGGTGCAGCAGCTAATTTCATAGATTATAATTTTGTCTCTCAGTTGACTATGTCTTGATTCCATTGTCCACTCCTATCCAGATGTCGGGTGCGGATTTGACCCCTCTGCTGGCGGGATTGATTAAATTCTGAACCACGCAGATAAAGCTTATGGTAGGAGCTATGCATGAAGAATGTCATAATCCAGTAATAAATTGGGAAACTCTGGAGCTGGTTCTTTGGTCCTCACTGTAAGGATCACCTGACCAGAGTTTCAATATGTACAGTAGTGGCAGAAGGTCAAAGTCTTCCAGCTTTCTCTCTGATTACTCAGTTGTGTTTTTAAAACCATTGTCCCAAGTCCTTCCTCCTCACAGGGACTTTGATTGTAAAATTGACCTTCTTCCTGATGTTAGATTGCCAAAGGGTCGTATATATAACCTGTCAGTACCAGAACGGGTGCCGGTGAAGAGTTATATTGACATATCCGTCCCACTGGGACGGGGTTCTTTTTTATTGAAAAGAAGGATGGTGGTTTTCGGCCGTGCATTGATTATTGAGAGTTAAATAAGATAACGGTAAAAAACTCAGGTCCTCTTCCCTTGATCCCGGATCTCTTAAATCAGGTTTCTGGGGTCCAAGTTTTCTGTAAATTAGATCTTTTAGGGGCTTATAACCTGATTCACATCCGGGAGGGGGATGAGTGGAAGATCGCATTTAATACACCCTTGGGACACTTTGAATACCTGGTTATGCCTTTTGGTTTGAGTAATGCTCCAGTGGTTTTTCAAAGGTTAATGAACTCCATCTTTCATGATTACATTGGTGTGTTTATGGTGGTGTATCTTGATGATATTTTGATTTTCTCTCCTGATTTGGTTTCACACCAGCAGCATCTCTGCCAGGTACTTACCAGGTTACGCAAAAACGACCTCTTCGATAAGCTGGAAAAGTGTGTTTTTTGTGTCCGGAAGATTGTTGTTACTCCCTCTAATGCAAGGATGGTTCCGAGTAAGGTTCAGGCGTTCACAGACTGGGTTCGGCCTACCAATCTTAAGGCCTTACAATGTTTTTTGAGTTTCATTATTATCATTGGAACTTTATTAAGAACTTTTCTGTGATCGCCAAACGCCTCACGGTTCTAACCTATAAGGGTGCTGATCTGAGTGGATTGGAAAGCGGCTTTCTCTTCAGCTCCAGTTTTGGTTCAACCTGACCTCTCTCAACAATTTGTTGTGGAGCTAGATGCCTCCGAGGTTGGAGTAGGTGCAGTGTTGTCTCAGAGGTCCTCCACTATCACCAGACTCAGACCCTGTGCATGTTTCTCTAGAAAGTTTTGGTGAGCGTTTTGCTCTAGACTGGAAGTGAATTTGTCATTCTCATTGGCGTTTCACCCTGAGACTAATGGTCATTCCGAGAGAATGAATCAGGAGATGATTCAATATCTGCAACTCTTTGTCTCGGACAGTCAGGACCAGTGGATGAAATTCCTTCCATTGGCATTTGCTATTTGCTATTAATAACCACTGTATTTCTTCCACTTAGGTTTCTCCTTTTTTCTGCAACAATGGTTTTCATCCTCATTTCTCCTTTTCATCTGTGCCTGTCCCTAATATTCCTCTGGGTGAATCTAATACGTCCAAGTTGTGCACGCTCTGGTCCCAAGTTCAGCAGAATATTCGAAGGGCACAAAATTCTATGGTCCAACAGACTCAAAGAAGGTGCACTAACTCCGATACATTTGTAGTAGGGGATAAAGTATGTTTATCCACAAAAAAACTTAAATTGAAGGTCCCCTCTTTGAAGTTTGCACCCAGGTTCTTAGGTCCTTTTATTATTTCTCATATTGTTAACCCGGTTCTCTTCAAGGTTACTCTTCCAGCAGGGTGGCGGGTTCATAACACCTTTCATTAGAGTCTTCTTAAGTGGTATGCTGTGCCAGTTTTGCCTCTTCCTGATCCTCCTTCTCCATCTACTGTGGAGGGGAATCTGGAGTTTGAGGTGGAAAGGGTTGTGAATTCCAGATTTGTAGGTAACTGCCTGCAGTACCTGGTCCATTGGAAAGGTTTTGGTCCTGAGGATAGGTCTTGGGTTCCGGCTAGAGATGTTCATGCTCCGCGGTTACTCAGGTTATTTCATCAGGCCTATCCTCGGAAGCCATCTTTCTAATCTAGGGGACTTCTGGTCCTTCCTCCAATGCTTCTGGTGGTTCTAACAGCGTTCTCCGACCTCCTGCGTGTCTCCGCGCAAACTCTGCCTCTCGTCCGCTTCTGGTGCACGCTTCGGGCAGCGGCTGCAGAGACCCCACGCTGTTTAGGGGTTGTGTTCTGGACTGCTGGGAGTTATGGTACCTCTGCATGGTCTGCGATTGTGCTTGGCTATTATCCACCATGAGGGGTTAATTCCCAGAAGTTGTCCAGATCCAATGAGGTGCTGGAGGTGGGGTTCTGGCTGCATAAATTGCTGTTTCACTAGTCACCAGTGTTTGAAATCCCTTTCATCACTTTCTCCTTGCTATAGGTTTCACTTGCTCTGTGATCTGAATTGTTGTGATCTCGGCTAGTTTTGACGTTGACCCTTTCGCTTACTGATTTTGCTCTGGACGTACCCTCTCGTTGTGACTTCGGCTTATGTTTGTCAATCTTCTTGTTTTCCCTTCCTGCACTTATCTAGTGTATTCCGAGTCTTCAAGTAGTCGCCTAACGGTTTAGCGTGGGGGGGGGGGTATAGGAAGGGACAGAGGTTTGGGCAAGCTCAGGGCACAATATCCCCTGTCTTCTTATTACCCAAACCTAACAATTCTAATTTGGGTCTGAATATCGACTGGAGAGTTGATCAAGATCAACACGACTACAGCAACACGGTCAATGAGATACAAATGTTATACGAATAAGATACGAACGTAGAGTAAGTGTGACATATAAATAAGTGTAATCAAAACCATAAATGGTTCATACTTGTGTTGTATGTACATTCTTGAAGAAAATAGCCCCTACCACATCCATATGGCAAAGAGTTAGGGAGAGAAAGAATTAGGCTTGCAATTTAATGCAATAGGAGTTCAGACTTTATAAAAGGAACTTCTTCGTTGGGGCTGTAACGGCAAGAGTGCCGCTGCCTCGTCATGTGACTTTGGCTGCAACTGTACAGGCTAATTTAGACCACTTACCTTTCACTCAGGACAAAAATTGAGCATAAATCACACCGCATACAGCTCCAGCACTTCCGATCCGCTGCCACCACTTATTGCATTTATACAGGGACCAATAAATATCCTACTCAACATCCACTCTTGCTTCTCAAGCTGTCACCTTCTTACACGACTAGACATGCACGCTCAGCACTCTAGCAGTCACACAGCTAACCACACTTTACAAGGCTATGAGTTCGCAGAGCATACTGGGAACAAAATTAAATTGAAGTTTTTAATACAAAAAAAAAGTTGTTCAGTGCGTAAAAAAGATGTTAAAAACAAAAGAAATATAAAATAAAATGACACACAGCAAACAAGTTATAAAAGCTTGTCTTATAAGCCCCCATAGAGTGAACACTATGTCCTGTATCTCATACTGTTTTATAAGATCTCTGTTGAGTTCAGGTTACAGAACCTTCCATTGATTAATTAGTCCACAGGGTCATTCAGGATTGGACAAAGTGTTAGTGAGAGGAAGAGTCCAGGAATATTTAAATAGTTTGTTGTTTCCAAGTCCTGATGCAGGAGGGGGTGAGGTGACCACATGTCCTTTGGAGTCTTCTGGTCAGACTTTATCAGGCTGTAAAAACTCTAGAATGTCATAAACAGCTGCCTGGACACTTCAAAAGATGTCAATTGTCATATATTTCAACAAAGTTTGTAATTGCCCTATAGTTACAGACACATGCCAACACATATGGAGGAGACTTAAGGATACACTACATTTGAATGCAGACATGGAAGAACATACTCTCAACAAGGAATGACTACTTTAACACATGACTGATAAGCTATACAAGTATTCTGTATTCTGCAGCCTGGACAACAACAATAAACTTACCTTTTTATAAAAACTACCCTTCTGGTGTCACCCAAATACGGTATTTTGGGAAGAATATATTAAAGGAAATGGAAAAGTTTACTTTTGGTCTCCAAGAAGCGTTGTACTGCCTTGCACCCCTGATCATGGGGGATTGAGAAGTACAAAGCTTCAACATTGAGGCTGGCCAGTAATGTGTCTGATTCTAAGGCAATCCTCTCTAAGCTTCTCAAGATGTCAGTAGTGTCCCTCACGTATGACAGGAGGCTTAACACAAACGGTTTCAAGATTTGGTCGAGGTAGGTACTCATATTCTGTGTAAGGTTATCAATTCCTGACACAATCGGATGACCCTTTAATGGTGGAAACTTCTTTGGTAGTCCATAAAATGTGGCAAGGACTGGGACCTAAGCCATGAGAAAGTCAAACTCCGCTTTATCAATGAGGGACGCACTTAGTCCCTCTGTCAGTATCCCATGAAGTTATATCCGGAATTTCTCCAAAGGATTAACATATAGGGGGAGGTAGCATTGTGTTTCCAGTGGAATAGCCTGGCACATCGTTTATAATCACTCTGGTTCATCACAGCAATATTACCCCCTTATCGGAGGGCTTGATTACGATCTTCTTGTTATGCTCCAGCCTTACCAGGGTGGTAATATGAGTGGTTTCACAACTGCTGGTAATTTGGTACTTTTGGGCCTCAAATTTGCCATTGGGGTTTGTGCAGGTGGTCACTCTATCTTTTCCCACAGCCCTGTTAGAGCATCAAAACTGGTGAGATCAGATTCCTCAAGCCTGAATTCCAAACATCTCCTATCATTAAGTTAGAAGAATTTCCTCCACTTAAGCTTTCTAGCGAACAAATTAATATCCTTACTCCACATACAGGGATCAAATCTGATTGTTGTAATATACCCATATCAGTGTTACTCAATTGATAATCAAACATATTAATCATGTGTAGACTATCAGAGGAAGCAGTTTGAGATTCTCTCTGCTGCTTCTCAGGAGGTATTTTGAGATGAGGATTGTCAAAAAAAGGTGTCTGAGTGTTTCCTCTTCCTCTGCCGCCTCTTGTTCCTTGTCCTACAGATTATCCCTGTCCCCTTCCTCTCTTTTTGGGTTTCGTGCCTCCCTCTCTTTAGAGATAGTTTTCTCTCAGAGTCCGTTGTTTCTCCCTCCAATGTTGAAGGTTCCCTATCTCTCTCTGCATTCTTATCAGAGCTATATTGTAGCACAGTATATTCTCTATGGTCCTTAAATTCCTTTAAATCTCTCTGGAATTTAAAGTGTTTTACGTATTTTAAAACTCTCAGTAAGCTTTTCTAATGTCTGTTGCAGGGCCTTATCTTTCTTCTCAAACCCTGGATGTTCTTTTAGTGCCCTCACTCATTTAATCTCACTCTTCAGTTGCTTATCAAGTCTCTCAAACTGTCTTCCTTAAGTAAGATTTGCACAAGGCTGAGATAGCTTGCTGTAAGTTCCTCTTCCCACCTCTTCCTGATATCTTTGTTTTTTACTCTAGTGGCAGGGGTGAGCGGGATACTTAACCTTCTGGGAAAAATCCCATTTTTGATATATACTTCAAGGTTTTGTAACCAACCCCCGCCCCCCCGCTCTGGGTGTAATTCTTATAGCTCTTAGTCAATGGGGTACATCACTGCGTGATCCCTGAGGTGCGTTGTCCAACGAGGATGAAGTTTGCCGGGATTCATCAAGATCGTGCGCCCGAGATCCTGCATGTGTCACTTCCCAGCTCAGGTCTGCCGGAGTTCACCATCTTCCTCCCGGTGTATGTGAGTGCATGTCTTGTGACACAATTTGACAATTTGTTAAATCCTGCGCGTAGTCCGAATCCGTAGCATCGTCTGACGGGCCACCCCACGAATTGTGGCACACAATCCCCGATGCGATCCCTGAAAAGTCGGGAAACCCGACGAAAATGCAGCCGCAGGACCCTTAGTAAATAAGCCCCACTGTCTTGAAAGCAGTTTTTATGGATATTTCACAAGATGTACATGAAAGCTCAGCTTCTGAGAAAACATTCTGTGCCTCATCGGACCAGACCTCTGTCGATGGATCAGTGAACACAAAAGTCGCCATTTCCTAATTGCTATTATCACTTCAATTGGGGCTCATTTGAAAATCACTTCACTGAATAACTGAAATGCTTCTTGTTAGTTCTCCACACTAAAATGAGATCATTCACTGCTCAAAATACCCTAATGCCTGACCATGAAATAGGTGACATAAGGTAGAGGGCAGTTCTGGTCACCTGTATTAAAAGACTATTACACTAGCCACACCACCCACAATACCCCCATGCGTTTCTATCCTTGAGGATTATCATCAGGGGTCACATTTGACTAATAACATGTATGTGCTGCTGATGTTGTATGCACACACTCAAGGCCCTGCATTGATGTCAGCAGTGAACCCGAGCCATGGGTTCTATGAGAATATAAACCTGCAGTACCTCCCCTAAAGTAGGGCACTGCTGTCCACTGCTCAATCCGCTAGCTTCACCCGGGACCCCTCCTACCATGACTTTGCCCCCCTCATAGTCCAGACAGCCCAATCATAAAGCTAGTACCAGACACACCTCACCTAGCCGCATCATTGGCTTATATGATGTAAAGATGCACATGCCTGTAATGTGCAGATGCCTGCACATTAAGCCACGGCCCGTCAGCTGCACCCAGCATACTCTACAGACCAATCAGGTCCAAGACCTGAGCATGGTAGTTTTATAGGAATTTCACAGCACTCCTTGTAGTACTTGCTGGTGCCAAACTACGGTCCCAACCCCATATGTACATGAAAGTATAGAAGATGGCAATCCAATGTGGAAATAAATGCTTTTATTCTTATTACAATCCACTTCAATACATGGTGTTTTTGTCAAAATGACCTTCCTCAGATGCTGTGGATAATATATACAGTATGATTAACAGATGCACAAGAAATAGAAAATGTAAGCAAAAAATAGATAATACACAAATATAATCCATGTATATACATGAAGAAAAGGTTCACAGTGCAAATCTCAGATGGCTTTGTTGTAACATTGTGCATGGTTTATCTTTACTGTGTCACAGATGAAAGAGAAAGCTGTAATAAAAATGTATGTATGGGTATAATAGTACAACTTGCTTTGTTAAATGAACAGTATATGTGTGCCAATGGTATATTAATCATATAGTGGGGACCGGTCTTTGATCACATAAGCAGTTATCTGAGTCTCATAAAGCAATGAAAAACAGTATTGATCCAACATAGACCTGCAGACAAAAATTATAGTAACATGGGGTCAGACTCACCGGATTGCTCTGAATAGCGACTATATATGCGAATGGGGGAAGCAGTATCCACCTCTTTACACCTTGGCTGGTTGTCAGCCGTATTATAGTCTGTTTGTGAGGCATAGTAATGGCGTCTCGGTTATATCCGGTTTGGTCTGGTCATGTGACCAGAAGTCTATTGCGTTCCATGCAGTAGAACGCATGGATCGTATCATACTTCCTGGATCGCCATGGGGGAAATGAGTATAGTAATAATAAAGTAAAAATAAATTCTGTACAGTCACAGGGGGGGGCGATCTTAGGTTTTAAAGCAAGGAATGAGAGACTGCCACAATATACAGCCAACTGAGGTAGCCACCAGAACAGGGGTTAAACACGAAGCAAGTTGCTGAGAGGGAGGACTAGGAATAGTTAACAAGCACCAGAGACTACAGGACGGTAGCGAGTAAGTGATCTATACCCAAATACTCGAATAGAGTGGATGCTATGTGTTATACATGGGATAGAAGAGAATAGGGGTTAATAATCACTTATAGAGAAAAGAGAGAAAAAGCTATTTATCTAGACGCCCTGAACAGGCACTGAATGAACTACTGAACACTGGGCTAATAGCGATACACAGACCTGTGTGCTCCTACCTCTCCACCCTACCCCAATCCTAAAAATTCCCCCTCCCTTGTTGTCTTCCCTTGTCTGTTTGAGAATCAGAGTGAATGGCTGAACAGACACTGCACCCATGTATAGGAAATAGTCTCATAAGGAGATAGAGGTAAAAATTTCAAGTGGCACGGTCCCTCCTCCTTGATATATTTTAAAGCAAAAATACTGAGCCATAATACTAATGTAATATCCTCTCACAAATATTTTAAACTTAGAAAATAGTTAAAAGTTAAATTTTAGTTAGCACCAAAAGGGTTAAATTGTCCTTTTGGCATTTTTTGTTATGCTTTCTCTATCTCAACTCCATTTGGGTTGAGCTTCAGTTTACCATGCATCACAGTACAGGAAAAGTCAGCTTTTTAGATACTATGGTCAAAAAACCATGGACCGACCTCTACACAAAAGAAACAGATAGAAACAGTCTTTTACATTATACAAATTGCCATTCTCCGTCAACAAAAAACTCACATAACATCTCGATACTATGCAAAAGAAATTTAAACAGAGAGGATATCCAGATAATATCTTAGACCACAGTAGAACCTACTCTCCCAGACCCAAAACACTTGGACCCAAAGCACCATGAATGCCTTTTGTACAACAGTTCCATCCATTCATATATAGGACTCACAAATCAATTAGGAAACATTGGCCCTTACTGCGGAGTTCCACAATTCATTTCTTCAATGTTTTAAACGGCCATCCAACCTCAAGGATAGATTAGTTAGGGCAGACTTAGGCTCAGCCTCCAGGGTACCTAGACAGACCTTCCTTAATACATGTGTACAATGCAAGAACGTCCAGAAAGGGGACTCTTTTATACACTGGCAAGCCACTGGGATACCAAATCAAAGGCTACCACACATGTGATTCCACCTAAGCAATTTATCTTATTAAATGTCCCTGCGACCTTTCTTATGTTGGGTAAAAAACTCAGCATGTGCGCGACCATATTTCAAAACATAAATCCACTATACGGACATCTAACCTTGTTGCCCATTCCTGCCCAATTCACCAAAGCTGATCATTCCTTCAATCAGCTGAAATTTCAAGTGAGTGACCCTATTGAAGAAGTAAGAATCTTATTGGATTATTCACTATTCATACCTTACAGACACTGGCTCCATATGGTATGAACAGAGACTATAATATCCATTTAGAAAGAATGGTGATATACAACATCTGAAATAAATATATCAAAATTGAAAGGACAGAAAAGCAGATGTGATGAAATAAATATGAAACTTTATTTCATTCAATGTCAAAGATAATGTTAAAAACAATTAAAATGTCCCTAAACAGGGAAAGCGACATGAAGATCCCCCAGAAACCAGCTTACAATAAATCTTCACCTAATATACAATGTGCCATGATACAATGCTATTGAGAGGAAGTAATGCAAATAAAGTGCAAATTTCAGCAATAAATAAGTCCCATAGTGGGAATACAGAGATAAAACAAATTACATTACCCAAAAGTATAAGGTGCAAGGCTGGAGGAACCGGGAGATCACATGTGTCCCACAGGGGATAATGGGTGAGAACAACTCACCTCCTTAAATGTAAAACTGCTCTGTCAGGGCATGGACGCTGAATAAGGGATACACCCTCTTCCAGTTTGAAAACCGGAAGTGATGTAAGTGTAGCGTGTCATGCGTTCCACAGAAATAAGGAAGAGAGAAAAGACTTCTGAGTATAAGTACAATATGTAACAATTAGATGTTGAAACAAATGAGTGTAAACAGGTACTGTAGCACATAGGGTGGGATGATTGTGTTGCACAATATAAGTAGTGAATTACACTTTTGCGCCATTTAATGCGATAGTGAAATTCAACAAATTTACACCTGATAACTAACATATATCAGAATGCAATTTAAAGGATACACAAATGCCTTATAAGTGCAGTCTAAAAAAAGAAATAAAAAAGGTATACATATACATAACAGCACAAATGATGTGTCCAAGCACATATGGTGCGATGTAGGTACTAAACGCGATAAATACCGAAAATGCTAATATATCACATAAAATAAATACATCAGATATGGTAGTAACGTCATCTAAGATGACAAGAAAAACGGAGGGAACCCCTAACACCATGCAAAGAAAAGTGCTGATAAAAGTGTATACCAAGTGAAACAATGGTATAACCCTGAGACAACGACGAGAATAAGAATATTGACATCGGTATTGTGCACTTGGAAATATGCCCAAAGCAAGATGTATGTAATAAATGACAGTATGTCCCTAATCATGTGACGATTGATGAAAATATAACATATTCACCCATGGTAAGTATCTAAAATCAACAATCAAAATAACAATTAGATTGTAAAACAAACACATAAGCACTGTGAGTGCGATCAGTAACTAATTTAAAAACTGTGACTCATTATTGAAAAGACGCCCACTTGTGCATAAAAGATTGAACATGATATCAAGATGGCAGTGTTTGAACTTGGTATTGTACGAAAGAATTCATACAGTGCAACTGTTGCCTACAGAAGTTTTATTCTCATATGATTAAAGCAATACCTATAACGGCACAATTAATAGATGTGCAAAAACAGCAGTTTTCAAACCGGGAGTGGGCATATCCCTTATTCAGCATCCGTGCCCTGACAGAGCGGTTTTACATTTAAGGAGGTGAGTTGTTCTCACCCATTATCCCCTGAGGAAGCCCGCTTGGCGGTTCCTCCAGCCTTGCACCTTATACTTTTGGGTAATGTAATTTGTTTTATCTCTGTCTGTATTCCCACTATGGGACTTATTTATTGCTGAACTTTGCACTTTATTTGCATTACTACCTCTCAATAGCATTGTATCATGGCACATTGTATATTAGGTGAAGATTTATTGTAAGCTGGTTTCTGGGGGATCTTGGTCTCGCTTTCCCTGTTTAGGGACATTTTAATTGTTTTTAACATTATCTTTGACATTGAATTAAATAAAGTTTCATATTTATTTCATCACATCTGCTTTTCTGTCCTTTCAATTTTGAGACTATAATATTCTGAGCGTCACATGAATTAAGTGATCCTCGCCTGACCAACATAAACTCTATCTCTCCTTATGTTCAATCTATATATGTATAAATATTTGTTGATATAAATTTTGAAGTCTTTCATATCTTAAAATTTCTAACCAGATGTTTGCCTTACAGAAACTAGCAAGCACGAATCTGTGGGTGAGCCATAGTATGCTAGATGTAATTGTAGCTGATTTGTTTATTTTTATTTCATCCAAATTGTATAATTTCCCATTGTAACTGGTCCTACAATATCCATAATTGTGCCAAAAAAGGTGATCTATAGTTCACTGTTTATTCCTGTGACTGTACAGAGTTTTATGTTGAGGGGCATGTCATATTACTATAATCATTTCCCCCACGGCAATGAAGAAAATGTGATACAATCCATGCATTCGACTGCGTGGAACGCAATATACTTCCGTTGACATGACCGGACCAAAACGACTATAACACAGATGCCATTACTTTACCTCACATACATACTAAAGAGGTGGCTACTGTCTCCACCATGCGCATTTATACTCTTTATTCAAAGCATTCCAGTGAGTCTGACCCCATGTTACTATAATTTTTGTCTTCAGGTTTTGCATCGCTATATGAGACCCAGATGACTGTTGATATGATCAAACACAGGTCACCACTATATAATTAATATACCATTATTGCAAGTTGTACTATTATACCCATAGATTTTTTACTACAGCTTCCTATTTCATCTGTGACACCGTAAAGATAAACTATACACAATGTTACAACAATACCATCTGAGATTTCTACTGTGAACCTTTTCTACATGCGTACACATGGATTAAATTTGTGTATTCTCTATATACTGTATAGCATTTGAAAAGGTAATTTTGACCAAAATGTCATGTATTGAAGTGGATTGTTATAAGAATAAAAGTATTTATTGCCACATTGGATTGAGAGCCATCTTCTATACTTACATGACCTGAGCATGGCATGCCCGCCTCCGGACCAGCCGCGCAGTGATTGGTCCAGGCCGGTAGGAATTGGCCTGCCCCTAGACACGGCTAGTTGGTGTAGCTCCTCATAGATGTGATATAAGTCCCTGTCCATCACCTTTCGGTCAAAGACCGGGTGGGGACTAGGGACACTTGAGGGGGTGCCCTCATTACCGATTACATTGGGATAAAACCCGGCAAAATATGGGTCAACAGTGCCGTATGTATTGTGGCACTAACACATCAGCACCACTGTGCTTTTTCCAAGGGGAACTGGAATTTGCCCTCAGGGTAAGGTGAACTGAAGTTAGAAAACAGGTCTACAAATCTGATCCTAGCTCAGAACTTCCTTCGGGGGCATTAAACATGAGAGGAGAGAGAACCCAGGCAATGACATTGTCATTTATTTTATCTTGGGCATTGTAACGAGTGAGCTTGACCCTGACAGGAACCAGTCTGGTACATAGTTCCCCTATTTGTATTTCCGAGTGCCCCCTTGATCAACCCCCTTGATATTGATTGGGGTTTTTCCATTGTAAGAAAGAACCCTACACGGATCCCATGGTCTCTGGGGAATGTCATTATGGGTGAAATACAAGCTAACTATGAAGTTTCCCAATGCCATGATGGTGGAAGGGGTTAATAATGCGTTTAAAAAAAAAAGAAAATAATGACTTAGTGTCAGTGCATCAGTCCAAATGCATATCTATTGGCACAGCCGTTTCTACCAACGGGCGGTACAAGTGACTGCCTAGGGCGATAACCATGTGGAGCAGGTGGGAGCCACCAGCCTCCTTCCTCTATTTGCTCCATATTACACAAAAATTGAAGCAACAGAATCTTAAAGATGTCGATGCAATTGATTATCAGAACGCTTCTCTCTGTGACACTGCAGCGTGATGATGACATCATCTGCAGCCGGGAGAAGCAGGAGGAAGCTGTGGGAATGTGGATAAGGTGAGTGAATTTATTATTTCAAAAAAGGACAGTTGGGTGTGTGTATATTGTCATGGTTTATGGACATCGGTGCTTCTATGCCAGTTTTCTGCCATGAAAGCACTGAAATAACCAAAATTTCCTGTGCAGTGCAAGAAATTGAAATTATTTTGTTATTATGCCACCTCCACACCAGGTCAGGCCTGGCACAGTTTTGCAGAGGGGAAGGGGGTGACATGGCCACCAATGGAGACAGTAAAAATCTTGATGTATCCTTCTGGTGACTGCTCTGCTGGGCAAAACTTTGGCAGGTGCAACCTGGTGGCACAGGTTTTTAGAAAGTTTGCAGGATCTATTTGTAGGAGATTTGTCGGATTGTCTGGCCCCCTGGCAGCCCATTTCACTGGAGGCCATAAAAATAATCTCAATTTGTTGCAGTGCACAGAAACTGGTGTAGAAACATTGATAAATGCCCCCATAATGTCTGTGTTGGGCCACTGCACTATATATAGTACACAATACCAAATATAGTAAATTATCACTTGGTAAAGAGCTAGATGGGCAGTATGCCCCCTTAATACCTGATTTCAGTGTTACAGAGCCTATGCTTTGTTAAATGTACTTTACCTCCAGGCTTTAACTCCCTTATTTGTGTGTTGCGGGTGCTCCTGCGATCCAGTACCTGTTGTCCGCCGTGCGCGTCCCCACCCCCGTGTTCCTGACCCCAATTCTCTACCACCTGTCTTGACCTTCTGCTACGTCCCCGACTCTGATCCTGTGCCTTTTGTCTTGACCTTCTGCCTGACCATGACTCTGATTCTGCCAGCCAATTCTGTACCTTGCCTTGGCCACCACCGCAGGCCAAGCCGCACCTGTGGAGCTACCTGGAGGTATCCCACCACACCAACCCACTTTGCTGCGGGCTCTGGTGAATACCAGGTGCCACTTAGATTCCGCTTCCAGGTGATGGCTTACGTAATCGCTCATGGTGGTTCAGTGGGTCCACCACCACCAACCCTGACAGCAACTTAGATATGGTACAGAAAAAGACTTTACTGTACCTTTTTGTCTCATAAATGTCAAATATACTCTCGCATAGACATGTTTCTGGTATCCGAATCTCTTCTATATGAAGTAAAACAATGTAAAATTGACAATATAAATTGGTTGGACCATGCAGAAAATACTTTATCTCATCCTCCAACAAAATATGGAATCCATCCTGCTCTCACTCCAGCAATCAGCACCAGAGCTCTGCCTTATTGAGTCAGGGGTGATTGCAGCAGGCAGTCCCCTCACTGGCTTCACCGACAAACCTCAGTCACCAGGACAGGGAGACTTCACTCCAATCTACCCCTCTTTCAGAAGCCCAGCTAAGCAGAGGCAGTGGATACACCACAAGGCAGAGGGGGATAGGAGTGACACAGTGGCTAGCACAGTGTCAGAAGCTTTCTCCGGCTTCCATAAGACTGAGGAGATAGTTTCGGGCAACCTTATTAGGGACAGGTTTCTGACCTTGGGAACCACGTTACAAAACAATTTTGTCGGTCTCCTGGCCCCAATCCAGGCGAATGTCCACGAACTGGACTCCCGAATCTTTCATGTAGAGAACAAAATGGGGGAGTTTGCCTCTATTTTTAATAAGCCTGCTGATTGCCACAATAACCTAATGGAGGACTTTGACCAACTAAAGGCAAAGCTTATAGACCTAGAAGATCGCTCTAGGTGAAATAACATTAAAGTCAGTCGGTTGCTAAAGGACATTTTTAACCAAGATCTAGAGATGAGCAAAGGCTCAAACATCCAAGATTCCCGTATATATACCACTCTCATGATGACAAAAAAACAAAGAGGAGTGCTCGCCATTAAAAATTCACTGACTTTCTCAGAGATTTCCCGTGAAATAGACTACACTCGTAAGCCTATACCAGCCAAATAAGCATTAACTACTCTTCCTTCACAAACTGGTTAGAAAGGTATGGTAGCCCAATCTCTTCTATAAAACAATGCGAAATTGACACTATAAAATGGTCAGACTATAAATATTTTGATTTCACCACTAAGTCTGTTTCAAACCCGTTTACAACCTGGAACGGCTATAAGGTTTTTATAAGAGGTTTGTTCATTCAAATGGGTAGCAGGCAGCAAAAAGAAAGAGAGAAGAAGGTTAACTCTTTGCTCCTCCAAATTGAGACTTTGGAAGCTGCTAATCAACAAAACCCCTCCCCCTCCATATCGTATTCATTAAACGATCTCTGGAATTGCCTCCTATATAAATATGAGCAACATTTACAGAGACTTAAAACCATGTTCTACTCCCAGCACAATAAAGCAGGGAAATTACTGTCCAATAGAGTGAAAAGGTTGGTGACTAAAGCCATAGACCCAAAAGGTATTGTTAAACAATTTTAAAAGGATGGCAACCCATGCGTAAGCTTACCTATATTAGGTCTAAGTTTCAAGTCCAACAGACTTAAGTAGCCGGTACAAAACACTGATTAAGGTAAATCTATACAAGTCTGACACCAGAAAACATAGAATGTTTAACATTTATTTGTCACGGTTTTATAAAACATAAGTGACAATAAGTAAAAACATAAGTGACAATAAGTGACAATTGTTGTAATGACAATATGGCATGATACTATCTACATTGTGTATTGTCTGTTTATAAGCAACATGGTACGATTTATTTTATTTTATTGTTTTTATATGTTAATTTCTTATGTTTTATAAAAAAAAGTGATTAATAAATGTTAAAGATTCTATGTTTTCTGGTGCCAGACTCGTATAGTTTTACCAAAAGGTATTGCTAACAGATTTAGGGATTACTACAACTCTGTATATAATGTACATGGGGTATAGTATGCTGATAATAAGTAGATTAAGGACCATTGATGATGTCACCCTAGTCACATAACAGTATGATATTAGACCATGCCCCCTCGACTTGCTCTAAAGATGCATAGATACCAGGCAAGATTATGACTCTGATTTTATGGGGATATGAGTAGAGATGAGCGAACATACTCGTCCGAGCTTGATGCTCGATCGAGCATTAGCGTACTCGTAACTGCTCGTTGCTCGGACGAGTATTTCGCCCGCTCGAGAAAATGGCAGCTCCCGCCGTTTTGCTTTTTGGTGGCCAGAAACAGAGCCAATCACAAGCCAGGAGACTCTGCACTCCACCCAGCATGACGTGGTACCCTTACACGTCGATAGCAGTGGTTGGCTGGCCAGATCAGGTGACCCTGGGATAGACTAGCCGCTG
>WNYA01004404.1:0-18946 GCA_019512145.1 Engystomops pustulosus | reverse complement strand
TCACTACATACAGATTATACACCACCACTAGGGGGAGATCACTACATACAGATTATTTGTATTTTTTGTCCTTTCAGACTCCCCATCCCCTATTTCCTATGAAGGTTGTGCCACTCTCAGCGCTTGTCCTGCCACCACCGGTGCAAATCATGGCAATGGAATAAGTTGTAGGAAAGCCGCCCATGACTGCGATGAGGAGGGTGATCCTGCCCCGCCTAGCACTAGCTAATCCTGACAACCTGACAAATCTGTAATTCAAAAATTTGGGTTGGGGGAGGGGTTTGCGCTCAATAAACGGCATCGCTGTAGTGTCCCTCTGAGGTTTCTGCAGATGATATCATCATGTTCTGTCTTATTTCTTATTTTTGAGAACTTTCTAGTAATTTTGCATTTTCTAACTCTCCGTCACTGCTGATTGGTTGGATAGTTCTGTGCTCATCCAATCAGAAGCCTCAGCCAACCTCTAACAGACACAGAGAGATCCTGCAGCTGCATCTCCCTCTTCCCATGGAGATTCCTTAAAGAGAACCCGTCATGCAAAATAACCCCCCTAAGCTAAATATATTTTCATAAACTGCCATTAGAGAGCATTGCCTCTATCTCTTCATTGTCCCTCTACATGCCTGTAAACCTAAGCAATGAGGTCCTAAAGCTGTATGCAAATGACCTGTGAAATGTCCAATGAGTCATTAGCATATTCAAGCTGTCCAGCTTATTCATGAGTGGGAGGTACAGCCACACCCCCTATGCTTGACTGACAGCTGCTCCATGAAATGGCTGCTCCATGTGCTTTCTGGTGGCCACGCCCCCTGCAACCTGTGTGTGCATGTGTGTGTGTATAGGAGAGATACAGCAGCTCCAGGCAGCCATGTTGCAGCAGAACATGTCAGGTACTTGTGTAGCTGATGTCTGTGTCTCACACATGTTATAGCAGAACATGTCAGGTACTTGTGTAGCTGATGTCTGTGTCTCTGTGTATTAGGAGGATGCAGCATGTGTGTGTGTATAGGAGAGATACAGCAGCTCCAGGCAGCCATGTTATAGCAGAACATGTCAGGTACTTGTGTAGCTGATGTCTGTGTCTCACACATGTTATAGCAGAACATGTCAGGTACTTGTGTAGCTGATGTCTGTGTCTCACACATGTTATAGCAGAACATGTTAGGTACTTGTGTAGCTGATGTCTGTGTCTCTGTGTATTAGGAGAATGCAGCATGTCAGCAGATGCAGCACACACACTAGCAATGCTTTACTATACATTACACACAGACATGAGCAGGGGGAGGAGAGGGGAGGGGGAACAGGGGTGACATCACTACCTCTGACCATGTGACCAGCCTCATTTACATGATAAAAAATAGATGATTTTACAATGAATAATGTATGAAATAACTAGATAAAGGCTGGGATGGGATCCTTGTGAGCTGCTCCAACAGGTAGAGGTGACAGGACTAGTGGCACAGACCTGATGACAGGTGCCCTTTAAGGGACTTATGGAGATGGAGACATCACTGGAGGAGATGAGGGTAGAGAGGGCGCTAGACTGCGTCTCATACTGAAGCCCTGGTGAGAGGGGGGGAAGACGCTGATCACGGGCCACGAGAACCTGCAAGACAGAGCTTCTTACAGGAATTACATGGTGAATGGATCGGGAGCCTCTGATATTTGTATAAGATTTGGGACTTTCTTACACAGCAGATTTCCTTTTTCTCCCATTTTTGTTTTTACAGTTTTTTACCTTAATTCTGTAGGTTAGTGTGATCATGACAGATGCAAATATATATACATATAATGTAATGAGGGGCCCAGATACAGGAACACGGACAAGACGGGGGGCCTTAATTCTGAACCCACAAATCTCACCCCTTCATGCCTTCTCAAAACCTGGGGTGGTTTTGAGAAGGCATGAAGGGGTGAGAGTGCTGCCCAGTAAATGGACGACAATGACAAACAGATAAAAATAGTGGCAAGAGGCGGATTACAGTATAGAGAGCAACGAAGTACAAAATCACAAAAACAGAAGAGTAGTCTGAACAAGAGCCAAGGTCAAGATATCAGGTAACAATAATCATAGTCATAAAGATAGTGAGGCAGATTTACTTACCCTGTCCGTTCGCGATCCAGCGGCGCGTTCTCTGCGGTGGATTCGGGTCCGGCCGGGATTCACTAAGGTAGTTCCTCCGCCGTCCACCAGGTGGCGCTGCTGCGCTGAAGTTCCCCGGAGGCGCTCTGGAATGCCCTGAAATTCACCGGCCTGTTCCTGGTGAAGGTAAGTGTAATTTTCACTACACATTTTTTGTCTTAAATGCGGCGGTTTTTCCGAATCCGTCGGGTTTTCGTTCGGCCACGCCCCCTGATTTCCGGCGCGTGCATGCCACAATCCGATCGCATGCGCCAAAATCCCGGGGCAATTCAGGTACAATCGGCGCAAATCGGAAATATTCGGGTAACACGTCAGGAAAACGCGAATCGGGCCCTTAGTAAATGACCCCCATGGAGTCAAAAAGTGGAGTCATAGTCAAAAAGATATGGAGCCAACTCAGAAGAAACTCTGCATCCCGCAGCCTTGGAGGTGCAGGCAGGACTCTTATGTGGTCTCAGAGCCCCGGCCAAAATAGTTGGTTGGGTCAGAACTCAAAACATTCAGACAATTCAACAAGCAGGTGTGGGAATCTGCCAATGAACGATGAACCAGAGCTAATGCGGCAGGAAAGAGGCGAGCGCGGGGTTAATCCAAATGGCACAGGCAGCTAAACCCGTGTTCACACTGCAGAAGTTCAGGAAGATACAATCTGCACCTCCTCAGCTGTGAAACAAGTTGCAATTTTTATTAAAACCATTTTGGGGAATTTCTGACATCAGACGAAGTATCAAGAAAAAAGCGACAATTTTGACATTTAGATTTTTTTCCATGTTTTATAGTCATTTAATACCTTTACATTGATTGTAAAAGTCACGGTGCTGGAAAGGAGGCCTGGAGAGGGCGCACGCACTGAGCCGCCTTCATGTAGGTGTAATAATAATAATTCTTTATTGATATAGCGCACACAGATACCACAGGGCTGCACAGAGCACAAATCAGTCCCTGTCCCCATGGGGCTCACAATCTAATCCACCTACCAGTATGTTGTGGAGTGTGGGAGGAAACCGGAGGACCCAGAGGAAAGCCACACAAACACATAAAAACTCTTTGCTGATATTGACCCTGGGACCAGAACCCAGGTCCGCAGCGCTGCAAGGCTGTAGTGCCAACCACTGACCCCAGAGCTGCAAGGTTGTAGTGCTAACCACTGACCCCAGCACTGCAAGGCTGTAGTGCTAACCACTGACCCCAGCGCTGCAAGGCTGTAGTGCTAACCACTGACCCCAGTGCTGCAAGGCTGTAGTGCTAACCACTGAGCCACCGCACTGCCCGAATAATGCTGCAATCACCCACAATCGGTGCAGAATAGAAGCCTTAATGGAACATATCGTCCCCCAGATTGTTACTGTGACAGCCGGGAGTCATGGAGACATCTAGTCCTGTCATTCCACAGGATCTGTAACATCTGTTATTGATCAGATTCCCTAAGGTTAAAGGGGTTGTCTGAGGGCGTAATAAAAACTTATTGGTGGCCTGGAGGGGGCTGGTTAAAAAAATAAACATTTACTGCGGTCCCTCCCGGCGTCCTGCGCTGACGTCTCTCCGGTCTGTCCCCAATGTACACAAATAGGGGCACGGAAGCCGCGCTGCCTTAAGCCTCCGGCCGGGGTGACCGTGCCCGCTCGTCCTCATTCCCAGCCCTGTATAATGGGGGTTGGCCGCCACCTCAGCCGCCAGTAGCTAAAGGCAGCGCAGCTTCCGTGCTCCTATTTGTTTACATGGGGCACAGGCCGGAGAGACGGCAAATGTTTATTTCTTTAAGCAGCCACCCATGGCTTTTTTTATGCTTTCGGACAACCCCTTCAACCCTAAGGGGCCTAGAACAAACAGTAAAAACATAAAAAAATTGTTAATTAACTGGATTTTGTCCACAATAGACATCAGCGGGCACAGGTCTCCAGTCTGCGGCGCCATCTTTAGGCTTTGCCACAACTTCTTCTGCTCCTGCCCCAATGGCGGGGGCAGGACTGGGTCTCAGAGGCAGCGGCAGACCCTAGGGAGAAGCTGGAAGAGGTTTATTGCTGCTTCTGCCTTCTCCCTTCCTCTCTGCTGCTTTCAGTCTTTGGAGGATCTTATGTTCATGTGATAAGTGCAGGAACAGATGTACCAGGATTTTTTGGGTAGGGGGCCTTTTCAGTATAAAATTTGGTTTGTAGTTTGGATGGTTAGGGGCCCCCTAGAAGGCTTGGGTCCAAGGCTACCGCCCATAACACCTACAATGTACTGTAATCCACGAGACCACTGGACCCAGTACAGTTCTGATCAGTTACAGGTCAAAACTAGACAGTAAAAATATAAAAATTAAAAAAAATGTTGTGGAAATGTCCCCCGGGTTCTTTAATGATCTCATGGGGGACATCTAAAGTCAAAACACACACAAATAAAATATTAATAATTAAACATTAATAAAAATTCATCCCCCTACACTATAAATAACATCGCCATAGCCCCCCCACACACACTTTGTACAAAACTATCCATATCTCAAAACATCCGCCGCTCGCCAGGTAATTCATCTTAGTGCTCATTTCATGAGCCGAAAAAATGGATACTATGCAATGCAAAAAATGTTTTAAAAAATCGTTTTCTCCAGTTTTTCGGAAAGGTCACCCTGGAAAATACTAAAAATAAAAAAAATAAAGCCCTTTAACATTTTTCTATTTTTAACTATCCCAATGGGGGACGTGTATTTATTGTATCTGCGCCCAAAAAATGCCGGGATTTTACGTTTTTCTGGGGGCGCAGAATTGTTGCGGGTCATTTCTAATGAGCTTGCGCCAGAAAGAACTGATGTTTCCGACTATCCCGACACCTCTGTGCTTTTTTGGCGCAAGTGGGCGTGGCCTAACGTTTCCACATTATCCTCCACATTTATGTGAATTTTGTCTGCATTTTTAGGCGCAAATTTAGGCGCACGATAGACCAGGAAAAAAAATGGTCAGAGAGCAAAATTAAGGCGCAGTCCATGTAAGATTTGGGGGCTCACACTTCATTACTGTCTACCCATTATTTACTAACAGCCGTGCGCCACTCTAATACATCGGGCTGTGCTATCTCCGATGATCTCCAATGCCGATAGTCGTGCTCGCGCAACAATTAGTAAATCCCCCCCAATGGGGCAGATTTACTTACCCGGTCCATTCGCGATCCAGCGGCGCGTTCTCTGCGGTGGATTCGGGTCCGGCCGGGATTCACTAAGGTAGTTCCTCCGACGTCCACCAGGTGGCGCTGCTGCGCTGAAGTTCGCTGGAATGCCCTGAAATTCACTGGCCAATACCTGGTGAAGGTAAGTGTAATTTTCGCTACACATTTTTTGTTTTAAATGCGGCGGTTTTTCTGAATCCGTCGGGTTTTCGTTCGGCCACGCCCCCGATTTCCATCGCGTGCATGCCAGCGCCAATGCGCCAAAATCCGATCGCGTGCGCCAAAATCCCGGGGCAATTCAGGGAAAATCGGTGCAAATCGGAAATAATCGGGTAACACGTCGGGAAAACGCGAATCGGGCCCTTAGTAAATGACCCCCAATGTGTCACAACACAAACAGGATAAGGTATTGCACAAAAAAATAGAAGTTACGTAAATTCTCTAAAAATGGCCCAAGGCCTGGTCAGAAAAGGGTTAATAAGAAAAATTCCTCTTCTAGAACTGAAATAAAAAGCGTACACGCGTCAGGTATCGCGGCGTCTCACAAGTCCCGATCTATCAGAATATAGATTATTCCCTGCGGAAAATATCCGGCAAATCTCCGAATCGCTACTTCCGTAACATTACACATCAAATAAAACAATCATCAAAAGCTCCTCCGAATGGTAACAATGAAAACGACCGCGCCTCCCGCAAAAATGACGCCACCCGCAGCCCCGTACACCCAAGTGTGGAAAACGTATCGACATCAGAATGTGGAGGGACAAAGATTCAGGGCAAGTGATGTGCATTTCTATGTAAATGTATAAATATATATATGGAATCTCCGAGGTCGCTCCGAGGCCATGAATAAAGGGGGAGGCGGCATTCGGAGCGCACGGTCAAAGCCGTAAAAACAGAACACACAGGAATTTGGTAAATTTTCCACGTGTACAATTTTTTTCCGTCCTTGCAGCAGGTTGGACGGAAAATCAAACACAGACTGTGTGTCATGGATCCCAATAAACCAATGTGAACTCTCTAAGGCCCTTTAATACTAATCCACATTATCAACGAATAACCATAAAAAACACGCAGACTCTTCCTTTGTTGGGTATAAAAATTGGTCACAGCTTTATTTTTTTATAACAATTTTCCAAAAACTCTTAAACTCGTGAAGGCACTTGATTGTAAACTCGTTCCATTGGCCCGGCCGCTGTATGCCAGCTGGCCTCCCAGCTGCCAAGTCGGCCAACCGAGCCTACACCTCCATTGCTCATTTTCCGCCAGCTGTGACTTGAGGAAACTGAAAACAATAAATTAACAAGCAAACAAACACACAAATAGGGCGGGGGGGGGGGGGGGGGGGACCGCTTCTCTGCCAAGCTTGTGACAAAGAGGAAGAACCCACCCCCTACACCAGCTTAAATACCACACGCCAGTAGGCGTGAATAACTATGAGGTAGCAGGGTGGGGGATGAGCTATAACCCACCCCCAATTAAAGTGCCACCAGCCCTTGAACATAACCTTGCGTCAAACCAAAAGAGCAGACACCAGTCTAGGGGCACCTTCCTTAATTAGTCAGGCGTACCCCGCAGACACTAGAAAATACAATGAAACAAGCGCCGACGGATCTGTATCCGGAAAAACAAACGTTATGGATTGCGAAAGCATGGGAGCGAGATCCGGGTAATGTATCAACAGTCAATATCATTTTATTATAAAATACAGGCGGTCCCCTACTTAAGGACACCCGACTTACAGACGACCCCTAGTTACAGACGACCCCTCTGCCCCCTGTGACCTCTGGTGACCTCTCTGGATGTTACTATAGTCCCAGGCAGTAAGGTGTCTGTAATGAAGCTTTATTCATAATCCTTGGTCCAATTGCAGCAACAAAAATTTTAAACTCCGATTGTTACTGGGAGAAAAAAAATTTTTTGTTTAGAGCTACAATTATAAAATATTCAGTTTCGACTTACATGCAAATTCAACTTATGAACAAACCTATGGAACCGATCTTGTACGTAACCCAGGATGTCATAAATTGCAGAGGTGCCGGCACGAGAGCGGCGCCATCAAAAAGAGAACAGTAACAAAGTTACAAAGGCAAAGGCAGAAGCGTTAAAAAGCCTCATTATTGGGAATATCTCAATCTTCAAAGGGTTAAAATATTTCTTCAAAATAAGGAAATTTTGTTATTTGTTTCCAAAAAATGGTTAATTTGTACAAGGGCTTCACGATGTCACCGTCTCCCGTCATCCCTGATTGTTTGGATTTACTCTTCTGTTATTGTTACTTTTCCATTGTTTGTCGCTTCTTTTGCTCCGTTACTTTGTTTCTTCGCCCTTTACCCGTTTTTTTAGCCCCTTTAATGCGCCGGAGGCTTTAAAAAGCAGCAAACGCTCCAGATTTCTGTACAATCAGCCACTTACAGACGATGGAGGTAGGTCCAGCCGCCCTCCATCTCTCACCACCCAAAACTAGACTCTATTTAGTGTATGTAAGTGGAGTCACATAAGGGAACAATGAGATACACTGTAACGGAGCAATATGTACCCGCTCCCTTCCAGCAGCACAGAGGATTTCAGGAGAACAGGAGATTTCATGTGCTGAGTCGTCTGTATGTAGAGATGGGACGTATAACACAGGGTGGGTTGCGGTAGGTGAGCAGAGGCTCAGTGCTGCCCCCGGAGAAGATTCCGAGAACTACAAGTCATTTTCCAGATGTTTTTCCATCACTTTCAGATGAGACGTCCCCTGCACAGCAGCGGTTTCGTGCCAGTCGCGCCTGTTTTAGCCGTAGTAGGTGTAGTAGGTGGTGCTGTTTCCAGCCACAATGTAATATATAACATATCCGATATAGCCGAAGGTTATACACAACCCCATCACTGTCGCCACCATATTGGTGGTGAACGCTGAGCGAGAGTGTCGCGACGCTGTGCTGGCATCATGGCGGCTGTTAGCGTCCCGCGTCTGGAGGAAGGAATAAAGGGTTACATGTGACATCAGGACCCTGCAACATGTCCTAACCCCGCCCCCTGGACTCCAAATGGATACATTGTAATAAACTCAGGAGAAGATACAATAGTAATAACTCTTAAAGGGATTGTACCAGCCCCCAAATCACTGAACATGTGAAGACACCGCTGTGTGGGGCACCATAGCAGCTCACCAGACAGACCATTCATGTTTTTCAGAGAAAATTAAATTTTTAGCTTTATGCAAATGAGATCCTTGGTGCACTAGAGGCGGGTCTGTGCATACTGGTGTATTCTTCTATTTATGCTGCTAAGCCACCCCAGTACACAATCATTACCACCTCCTTAGAAAGACGGTGACAGAAGAGGGAAACCAGTGCACCTCCAAGATGCCCCCCCCCCACCCAGTGCACATGCATTTATGGCCCAGCCCCCAGTGCACCTCCAAGATGCCATCCCCCCACAGTGCACATGCATTTATGGCCCCCCCAGTGCAAATGCAAGTATGGCCCAGTGCATCTGCAAGTATGGCCCCGCCCCCAGAGCACCTGTAAGCATGGCAACCCCTAGTACATAATGATTACCACCTCCTTAGAAAGACGGTGACAAAGACGGTGCACCTGTAAGAATGGCTCCCTCCCCAGTGCACCTGCAAGTATAGCCTGCCCCCAGTGCATCTGCAAGCACTGCCACCCCCAGTGTAACTGCAAGCATGCCTCCGCCCTCCAGTGCAACTGCAAGCATGGCTCCGCCCCCAGTGCACCTGCAAGTATGACCCCCACCCCCAGTGCACCTGCAAGCATGGCCCAGCCCTCAGTGCACCTGCAAGTATGACCCCACCCCCAGTGCACCTGCAAGCATGGCCACTCCCAGTGCACCTGCAAGCATGGCTCCGCCCCTAGTCCTCTGAGATAGCACAGTTAAAACAATTGTAATTTTCTGTAAATTGATAGATCACTGGGAAAGTAGACCTGGAAAGTAACCCGTCCTCTCCACCTTCTCCTCTGCAGTATCCCGGACCACAAGGAATATTATTACTTCCCAAAACGTTGGCATGAACTCCATTCCAATACCTACCCTCCTCCATGGACACCCTAATAGAAGGTAACAGAAGCTCCGGGACCCCCAGATTAGGCTGAGAGGTGAGGAGGGACTAACAGTGACCCCTCTCAGTAATAGCCCCCGGGGGTGGTGGGACGTAGAATTATTTGTACATATGTTACCTGTATGGAGAAGACGAGCGCCACGATGCCCAGCGGCAGACACAGGCAGAGCAGGTTACAGATGGACCACCCCAGGTAATCCTTATATTCCGTATCCGGAGCCCGTGGGTGAGTCGGCGGGGTGGTCCATCATCACCATGACTGGAGGGGGAGGCGGCATTTAGTTGGTGGGTGGCAGGTCCGTGCAGGCGGAGGGTCTTCTGTAGTATAGTGTGTCAGGTGCCCGCAGCGGAGGGGTCTGCATGTGTTGGGGGCGCGTGCCCCAGGCGAGGGGGCCTGCATGTAGTTGGGGGCAGTGCCCCATGCGGGGGGGGCCTGCATGTAGTGGGGGCAGGTGTCCCATGCGGGGGGCCTGCATGTAGTTAGGGGCAGTGTCCCAGGCGGGGGGTCTGCATGTATTAGGTGCAGGTGCCCAGGCGGGGGGTGTCCTGCATGTAGTAAGGTGCCCCGCGGGGGGTCCTGCATGTAGTTGGGGGCAGGTGTCCCAGGCGGGGGGGTCTGCATGTATGTTAGGGGCAGTTATAACAGGGGCAGAGGCTGCACATAGTCCGGGGCAGGTTGCCCCAGCGGGGGGAGGCTGCATGTATGTTGGGGGCAGTGTCCCCAGCCGGATGGTCTGCACATTATTTGGGGGCAGGTGCCCCAGGCGTGGGGGTGGTCTGCATGTGAGTAAGGTGCCCCAGGCGGGGGTCTGCATGTAGTTGGGGCAGGTGTCCCGCGGGGGGGTCTGCATGTAGTAAGGTGCCCCAGGCGGGGGGGTCTGCATGTAGTTGGGGGCAGTGCCCCAGGCGGGGGGGTCTGCATGTATTGGGGGCAGTGTCCCAGCGGGGGGGGCCTGCATGTATGGGGGGGCAGGTTGCCCAGGCGGGGGGCCTGCATGTAGTTGGGGCGGGTGTCCCAGGCGGGGGGGCCTGCATGTAGTTAGGGGCAGGTGTCCCAGGCGGGGGGGTCTGCATGTATTAGGGGCGGTTCGCCCAGGCGGGGGTGGCCTGCATGTCGTTGGGGTGGCAGGTATAACGAGTGGGCAGAAGGCTGCACAATCCGGGGCAGGTGCCCCAGGCGTGGGGGTCTGCAGTAGTGTGGGGGCAGTGTGCCCCAGGCGGGGGGGGTCTGCATGTAGTTGAGTTTCCTGTGGTTGTGGGGCAGTGCCACGGGGGGGGGTGGCTGCGTAGTTAGGGGCAGGTGTCCCAGGCGGGGAGGTGGGCTGCATGTAGTGGGGGCGATATGCAGCATGGGGGGGCCTGCACATGACTTAGGTGTCCGCTCCCGGTGGGGGGGCAGGCTGTAGGGTACTGGGGCAGCTCCATGGTCTTCTCTGTGCACTGGAGGGGCTGTCAGCTGTCTGATGCTCTGTATATACAGGGAGGGTCGTATAGAGGAGAAACCTGACGATCCGCTATGACTGCAGCGTCACACCGGATGGAGGAGCTCGTGCAGTAGATGCCTCCTGAAGTTCCCAGTTGTTAGAATTTGCATATTTGGGGCATTTGTCCTCCAGCTTCAATGTGAATGAGATGGATGAAAGAGGTTGTCATGAAATCCACATGAAAGGTCTTACGTATAGTGGTAACAGCCCGCTGCCACGGGGGAAGTAACTTTAAAATGGATTCACAAAAAATCAAAAACAAAAAATATTTTGCATATAAAAATCCCAAACCAAAGAAATGTGCTCTGCTCTTGTATCACGGTGGTCACACTGACCCCCCCCCTGGTCATTGTAGCCGAGTTGTTCTCTCCTGGGGTGCGCTATAGGAGTGTTGGGGCTCACTAGAATGCACCCTGCAGTGACGTGTTGTGTGTATCCCACCTTCTGTCCATTCCCCCACAGTTATTCCAGGAATATCCGGGGAGTAGAGGTGTTAATTGTACAAGACCCATGGCGAAGAGGTTGCCATCTTTGTGTCTGACAACCCAAGAGGGTGCTGATACTCCCCCCTCTCCTCCCACCAATAATCTCTGTTTCTTCTGATCCCATACAGCAGGGGATTGGGAGAGAATTTGATAGAGTACTTGCAGATATGAGATTGCAGCTCTGGATGTAACTGGAGTATCAGAGATGATCATAATGGCATGGTGCAGCTGTCACTCTGGATGTGACTGGAGATGAGTGATGATCTAAAGCCTCTTTAAAACAGAAGAGTGTTTAGGATAAGACTGCAAGCCTGGGAGTTCCTGGAATATCAGAGATTATCTAATGGCACGGATAAGAATTGAGCGTTTTTGGTGTGATTGGAATATGAAAAGTGATCTCATGCGCCTCTCCAACAACATTGCCTAATTGTATGACAAGAATATGGACTGTAGTTCTGATGTGACTTGGTGATTATCAGAGAAGATCAACCAGCAAGGATAAGACTGCAGCTCTGCATGTGACTGGAGTATCATGGTGATCTAAAGCAGGGCATGCCTGCAGCTTGTTGGATGTGCGGATAGCCAAGTGATGGAGTTCCATATGGTAAGGATATGTATTGCAATCTGATGGCTGAGTATCATTGGTGATCTATAGGCAAGGACATGCTGCAGCTTGGATGTGACTGCAGTACAAAGAGATGATCCATGGTAGGATAAGATTGCGCTCTGAGTGTCCTGGAGTATCACAGGTAATAAAAGTTCATAAAATTAGGTAATGAAAGTCAAACGTGTGCCATAGAGCAGTGTTTCCCCAACCACGGGTTTGTGTGAGCTCCTTCCCTGGTACCCAACTGCAGTATTTTCCCTCCTTCGCTTCTCTTCTGTGTTATAAACATGGCTCTACAGCCGACACATGATGATGTCATCACATTGCGACTGTCGGCTATAAGCCATGTACTAATGTGGAGAGAGCAGGAAAAGAAGACATCTCGGGGGAATAGGAGCTGAGCTCCTCTCCGCTATCATAGAGCTGAGGATACACTGGTACTATCCAGGGGTACCACCGCTCTGCTGCTGAGACTATACAGGGGTACAGCCGCTCGCTGCTGTACTATACAGTGACTATACACTGCTCTGCTGCTGTACTAGACAGGGGATACACTGCTCTGCTGCTGTACTAACAGTGGGATACACTGCTCTGCTGGCTGTACCTATACAGGGGGATACACTGCTCTGCTGCTGTACTATACGGGGATAACACTGCTCTGCTGTACTATGACAGGGGAGTCTACTGCTCTGGCTGCTGTACTATACGGGATACACTGCTTGCTGCTTCTGTACTATACAGGGGATACACTGCTCTGCTGCGTACTATAGCAGGGGATATCACTGCTCTGCTGTACTATACAGGGGATACACCGCTCTGCTGCTGTACTATACAGGGATACACTGCTCTGCTGCTGTACTTACAAGGGGATACACCGCGCTCTGGGCTGCTGTACTATACAGGGATCACTGCCTGCTTGGCTGTACTATACATGGATACACCGCTCTGCCGTACAGTATCAGGGATACACCGCTGCTGGCTGTCTGTACTATACAGGGATATAACTGCCTCTGCGGCGGTACTAGTACAGGGGATCCACGCTCTGCTGCTGTTACTAGACTGCAGTGGATACACTGCTCTGCGGCTGTAGACTAATTCAGTGGGAATCACTGCTCTGCTGCTGTACTATACAGGGGATACACTGCTCTGCTGCTGTTACTATACGGGGATAGCTACCGGCTCGGCTTGCGGTACTATACAGGGATACACCGCTCTGCTGTCTTGTTGCTGCTACTCTACATGGGGATACCCGCTCTGCGGACTATACAGGTGATACCTGTCTTGCTGCTGTACTATCCAGGAATACCCTGCTCTGCTGCTGTACTATACAGGGGATACATCTGCTCTGCTGCTGTACATTCAGGGATACCCTGCTGCTTGGCTGTACTATACAGGGGAACAGACACGCTCTCTGCTTTGTACTATACAGTGGGGATTACCCTGCTCTGCTCTGTACTATACAGAGATACACTGCTCACTGCGTACTAGTACGGGATACACTGCTCTGCTGCTGTACTATACAGGGATAACTGCCTGCTTGCTGCTGTACTAACAGGGGATACACCGCTCTGCTGCTGTCTATACAGGGTGGACTACTACCTCGTGCTGCTGTAACTATACAGGGGATACACACTGCTCTCTGCTGTACTATACAGGGGATACACTGCTCTGCTGCTGTACTATACAGGGGATACACTTCTCTGCTCTGCTGCTACTATACAGGGATACACTGCTCTGCTGCTGTCTACAAGGGGATACACTCGCTCTCTGCTGTACTATAACTGCGGATACACTGCTCGTGCTGCTGTACTATACAGGGAACACTGCTCTGCTGGCTGTACTATACAGGGGATACACTCTCTGCTTGGCTGTACTATACAAGGGATACACTGTCTGCTGCTGCTGTTGCTATACAACAGGGGATACACCGCTCTGCGGTGTACTATACAGGGTCACTCTCGCTGCTGTACTATACGGCTGATACACCCGCTGGCGCTTATGCAGGGATACACTGCTCTGCTGCTGTACATACAGTGATCACCGCTCCCCTCTGTCTAGAAATGTCGAGCCCCCAGCAATAAATCCCCAGCCTCGCCGTACATGTCATGGAAAGTTCTGCGCAGCAGGGATACACTGCTCCCTCATTCATTGAAATGGTCCTCAGCCCTCCCCTCATTTCATGGAATGTCCAGCAGTCACCGTCCCCTCATCATGGAAGTGTCCATCAGCCTCCCCTCATCATGAATGCCCGAGCCCCTCCCCTCATCGTGTAATTGTCCATTCAGCCTCCCCTCATTCATGGATGCCAGCACCGTCCCTCTCATGAGCTATGCCCACGCCTCCCTTCCATTCCATGAAGTCCACAGCCGTCCCCTCATTCATGGATGTCGCAGTCAGCCCGCCTCATGTCATTGCAGAATGTCCCAGCTGCCCTCCCCGTGATAAACCCCAGGGGCCTCCCCGGTCATTCATGGAATGTCCAAAAGCAGTCTCCCCATCAGTGAAATGCCCAGCAGCCTCCCCTCTTAGGATTGAAGCACTCTTCATGTGATTCCAGCGCCTTCCCCTCATGAAAATCCGAGCAGCCTCCCCTCATCCATAACATGTCCAGCAGTCTCCCCCTCATAGGAATGCCCGCGACCTCCCCCATTTAAATGCAGCACCTCCTTTGAATTCCATGCAGCCTCCTCCTATTTATGATAATGTCCAGCACCCTCCTCAATCTGCAGATCCTGCACTCCCTATCAGGAATATTCAGCCCCTCAACAAATCTCCCCTCTCCCATGTATCCAGCGGCGCCCTCATCAGATGTCCACGTGACAGGCCTCCCCTCATTCAATAGACAGCTCCCTCCTAGTATTCAGCCTCCCCTCTTTCATGTAATCCATTCGAGCGCCGCTCTATTTCATGAAATTCAGCAGCTCGGCAGCCTCCCTGCCTCAACAGAAGATCCGTACCGCAGCCGTGGTCCCTCATTCATGGAAAATTCAGAGCCTCCTTCAATCAAGTAAAATATGCACAGTCACTCCCTCCTCGTCATGGTCATGAATCAGCCTCGTTACCAGCTCGATTAGTTCCGGATCCCTAGTCAGATATTTTCCAGAGTGACTCCATCAGAATAGTCACTGCACTCTCTCACAAGATAGACCCCACTAAATAGTCCCTGTCCCTAGATAAATTGCGCACGCCTTATTCGAGAAAATATGAGTCCCTATACAATATGTTATAACTTTGGTTTGAGGTTAGTATTAAGAGTTTGCATTGTGTTAAAAAACACATTGAAAAAAAAGTATTGCTACATTTTTGGGACATTTGAATGTTTTTATGAATAAATAAGTTATCATTTTTTTTTGCCCAGGTGAAGTATCTGTGTGATATTTAGATTGCGTCACTTGTAATCATGTCACATTAAATTATTCAACACCAATACGCCGATCAAGGCGTTTCGTGATTCATATGAGAGTGAATAATGTACAAACAATACATCAGTATAACAACCCCCCCCGCCCTCATCTTCCTTAGCAGCACAGAGTATTCAGGAGATTATGTGTCCGCCAAGGAATAATCTGGGATCGCGTAGAGATGTTACAACACTTATTAAGGGCTGTGGTCCGCATCGCTCAGGTAGGTGTGGTGGTGGGGCTCACTGGCGAGTGTCCCCCTGTAGTAATTCTGAACGGCAGGTCATTTCAGGAATATTGTGGTTGGGGTCCCTGGTGGCCCCTGAGTTGTGCCGTAGGTAGTACTTGTACCGGTGTATTGTAATATAGTAATAAATCAATCAGGATGCCATTCATGGAGAAACCCCAGCCATGAAAAAAAAACACGCGTGGCCGCTATGTTGGTTTTGTAATCGTCGAGCGGTGCGCATGTTGTCGGCTTTTGCTGATATCCCCGCGGCTGTTAGCGATTTCGCGCTCTGGAGGAGGGAATAAAGTGGTTTCTAACATGTGACATACTCAGGCCCCGCCCCCTGGACTCTAAGGCTACTTTGAAATAAATCAGGATAAGGAGGGATTCTGGTGACCTGGAATGGTCTAGAGTGAAACAGTACAATAATCCTAAGGGAGTGTCAAAGCCCGACCCATAATCACCGCACCGGTACGTCACTTTATAAGATCCACATGACTACAATAGTTTAGAAGTGGTGCATGCCAGAGAAAAATCCATTTTTAACTTAATAAGATGCTTGTTGCACTTGGGGCGGGGCTGGTGTGCCGGCGCTGAGTGCACCTTTATTCTTCTATCTATGCTGCTCACTGCATCCACCCATTACACACTGAACAACACCGCCCCCATAGAATGATTACGTGACAGAGGACGGAAAACCATGCACCTGCAAGCATGTACCCCACCCCCCCAGGCAACCTGCAAGCATAGAGACCCCCCAGTGCACCTCAAGCATGCCCCGACCCCCAGTGTCCACCTGCAATCTCGGACCGGCCCCCAGTGGCCCTTCAAGCAGGCCCCACCCCGTGCACCTGGCAAAGGCATGGGACTGGGCCCCGCCCAGCTTAGGGCCCACCCGTGCACCTGACAACTGCGCCCAGCCCCCAGTGCACCCTGCAAATGCACCCTGCCCGGACCGCATGGGAGCCCCCCATGCAACCTGCAACATTGCCCACGCCCAGTGCAAAACGCTGCAAGCATGGCCCCACCCCCAGTGTACCTACAAGCGGGTGGCACCACCCTCCGTGTCACCTGCAAGCATGGCCGCTTCCACCAGTGCACCTGCAGCATGGGAACTAGTCCCCAGTGCATCTGCAAGCATGGGACTGTCCCCAGTGTCGCTGCAAGCTAGGCCCCCCCCCAGCTACCTGTGCAAAGCATGCCCCGTCCCCAGTGTTACCATACAGCGTGCCGAACCCCAGTGCACCATACAAACGCGTGGCCGCCACCCGCCAGTGACCCCTGCAAGCATGGCCCCCCCATATATTTCTTTTCATTATGTGAGAGGTGAGAAGAAACTAACAGGTGAACCCCTCTCAGTATATTCGCCCGGGGCGGAGGGACGAGAATAGTCTTTTACATATGTTTACCTGTATGGATGAAGACGCGCCACGTGCCCAGCGGCAGACCAGTGCATAGCATGGTTAACAGATGGACCACTCCGTGGTAATTGCCCGTTATAGATTTCGCGATCCTTAGCCACGTAGGAGGTCGGCTGGGTGGTCACCACCATCACTGGAGGGGGAGGCTGCATGTAGTTGGGGGCAGGTGCCCCAGGCGGAGGGGTCTTCATGTAGTTGGGGGCAGGTGCCCCAGGCGGAGGGGTCTGCATGTAGTAAGGTGCAGGTGCCCCAGGCGGGGGGGTCTGCATGTAGTTAGGGGCAGGTATAACAGGGGGCAGAGGCTGCACATAGTCCGGGGCAGGTGCCTGCAGTATGTGGTCCCCTGTGCTGGTCATATAGGGTCAGTACGTGGCCGTGGTCTATTGTCTGCAGTATGTGGCCCTTCTGTGCTGGTCATACAGGGTCAGTACGTGGCCGTGGTCTATCGGCTGCAGTATGTGGTCCCCTGTGCTGGTCATACAGGGTCAGTACGTGGCCGTGGTCTACCGGCTGCAGTATGTGGTCCCCACAAGGAGCTCCGGTCAGACTGTTTTATTCTCATAAATGTAGCCAGGTTGTCTCTTAGAAACGATATAGCTTTCTTGGATACGACCACCTCTCATTTAGGCAGCAGTGGCCACAGATGCGCTATTGAGTCCTGCCCGGCCTCCTGGATGCAGCGATCATTACCACAGGACGGCTGTGGGACCTACAGTAACTCCGGGACATATCATATACAAGAAACCTTTTGTTTCTTTGTGCAATCCCTCCAGCAGAGGTGGTCGTATCCAAGGACACAGTCTTGTTTCTAACGGACTGTATGACTACATTTATGAGAAATTATCTTCACCCCGGAACAATTTTTTTAATAACATCCAATAGAAGAAATGTTTATATATGGCAGATTAATCAAACAGAATGTGAATGACCAGACGGGAGGAGAAGACCCCTTTAAAGGGGTTTTTTTCTCTTCTTGATCTACTGCTATAAATAAACGTGCAGTGATGTTATATCTGAACGTGTCCCGGGCCCGGGGAGTGTGACTCACATCCCGACAAGGGACATTCTGACATATTTTCAGGAAACCCTTGAAGTCACGGCCCCAGCAATGTCGTAGAGTGACCCCTGCCCTCCCTCATAAGTGACGCCCGGGGGAACGAGTAGTGACGCGGCTGAGAAATGTAAGAGAAATGTAGATGGGTGACAGGAGGTCCCAGCAATGGAAAGAGCCCAAAAGATGACAAGGGGGGATTATAAATGTTGGCAGCTTAAAGGGATTATACCCATCATGCATCAGCACTTTGGACCAAGAGTGATGAGACACTTCGTCTCTGCCGGTGCTGGGCGGCGTCCATATCTATTACCGCTGCAGGGACCCTGTGTTATCAATATCATAAAAGACCTACAGGAGATTTCCCAAAATCTTCCAGAGGGTCTTTCAGTTCTAGAGGGTGAGTGACATGTCCATCACACTGTATGTATAGGGGCAGCAGGGGTCATAGGCCAATGGTACAGGGGCAGCAGGGGTCATGGGCCAATGGTACAGGGGCAGCATGGCTCCGCCCCCCCAGTGCACCTGCAAGTATGCCCCCCCAGTGCACATGCAAGTATGGCCCAGTGCACCTGCAAGTATGGCCCCGCCCCCAGAGCACCTGTAAGCATGGCAACCCCCAGTACATAATGATTACCACCTCCTTAGAAAGACGGTGACAAAGACGGCGCACCTGTATGAATGGCTCCCTCCCCAGTGCACCTGCAAGTATGACCCCACCCCCAGTGCACCTGCAAGGATGGACCACCCCAGGTAATCGTTATATTCCGTATCCGGAGCCACGTGGGAGGTCGGCTGGGTGGTCACCACCATCACTGGAGGGGGAGGCTGCATGTAGTTGGGGGCAGGTGCCCCAGGCGGAGGGGTCTTCATGTAGTAAGGTGCAGGTGCCCCAGGCGGAGGGGTCTGCATGTA
>WNYA01004402.1:0-18960 GCA_019512145.1 Engystomops pustulosus | reverse complement strand
AAACGGCGTTGGGTCAGGGGCAGATGATGTTGTCTGACACGTGCTGGCTGCAGGGCTGGGACGGCACATCGGGGGAAAAGATAGTGGCGGTGGGGACCCGAAATACCGAGGGGCGGCCGCCGCCATGAGGTTGCGAAAGGCCCTCGTCTCTACTAGCTATAGGGGAGCATCTCAGAGGCTAGCAATTGGAGATGTGCACATTAAGGGCTTGGGCGTGCGGGTGGGTTGCATATATTTGGTTTCCGCTCCAGCGTCTGAGGGTATGGAGAGTGAACGCTGGTGGTGCGTGGAGGATCGGAGGCGACGATGGGGTTTTTGTGGAGGCGGGTCCTGGGCAGGGGGCTGACTCTCAGCGACACAGGGGAAGGAGCAGTGGTGTGCACCGGCCGGAGGTGAAACGGGGTTGGTGCCATGATTCGGGGTGTTTAGCATATATGCTGCGATATGGGGTAGTTTAAGCTATTAGTGGTGGAACCCCTGCTGATCTGGTTGGCAAAGGTGGACACACCACAGTCCTCGGTCATCCGGTGTTTCCTTACAGACCTCCAGACGTCTGACAATCTAGCATCGCCGCAGGAGCCCTCGCAAGGGAGCTTCACTAGTGTGACAATTGGCGCTGATGCACAGCTCTGGGACTGCATCTCCGTCTGGCCCCACCATGCCTTTCCAAACTGTTCTGTCGAGGACCTCTCCTCCGTCTCAAGAAGCACTGTGTTCACCCGGCCTCTCAACCCAGCTTGGGTCTGTCACCTCACATCCTCGATCCCTCAGTCTGCTCCCCCTCGGACTTCCTGCCTGACAAACAACTTCCCACTGTCTGACAACGTGTCTCCTCATCGTCGGACACCTCTTACACACTTCCACTACGTCAAGAAGGTTCATCATCACCACCGACTGTGCTGGTGGAAAACCTGGGCATCGGAAAATTGCTCAGCAGCAACGGACAAGTGGTTTGTGACTGTGGGAAGGTCCAGAAAACAGTTCCTCAGAGTATGCCGGTTCAATGCCAAATTTCCTGGGGAGGGGCCCCACCAGATGGGGGGGAGGAGGTTGAGGTGCAGGAGCTGGAGGGTGGCGGATTTCGGTGACATGGGGGGACTGCGTGGAAGACTGACTGGTGGTGGACAAATTGCTCGAAGGTGTCAGCAATCCACGACATCACTGTTCGCACTGTCTGGCCTCAACAGTGCTTACACGAGCCCAGTAACTTCAGACATGAACCTAGGGGTGTAGCTCTGCGGCGTTCCCCTGCTCCTCATCAGCAGGTGGTGCTCTACCGCCCAGGACCACGGCCTCGACCCTGCAGTAGTTGGACGCCACGTCCCCGCCTCGTCCCTACCCCTAGCCCTCGGTTAAACATTTTTAAAATGAGAGTTATAACTTTATTTTTTTTTAACTTTTTTGTTTTTTTTTTTGTTTTTTTTTTTTTTGGTTTTTGTTTTTTTTGAGTTTTAAAACCAAAACAATGCTATTCTATTGTTCGGTGGCATTTTCTAGCCAAAGTAGATCAAAGCACACTACTATGCCAGATGAGATGACACTGAGTTAGTGCCTAATTGAAATCCAACCCTACTAAATTGTCCCACTTCGGTCTTTGCTATGGATATGTGCGTCACTAAGCGCAGAACACAGCGGTCGCAAGTCTCACTACAAATTGCTCAGAATTGGCTAGTAAGAGCACTGCAGAAAGTACAGCCACCAGCAGCTAACCAGAAAATAAATAATATATAGACGTACTGTATGCGTAAGTAAGCTTCTTGTATTCTCCTATGGCTATTTTTAGCCAAGTATCAAAGCACACTACTATGCCAAGATGAGATGACACTGAGTTAGTGCCTAATGAAAATCCAACCCTACTAAATTTTCCCACTTCGGTCTTTGCTATGGATATGTGCGTCATAAGCGCAGAAAACAGCGGTCGCAAGTCCTCACTACAAATTGCTCAGAATGGCCAGTTACATGCACGCAGAAAGTACAGCCACCAGCAGAAATCAACCAGAAATCAAATAAGAACGTACTGATGCGTAGTAAGTCTCTTTGTATGCTCCTATGGCATTTCTAGCCAAGTATCCAAGCACACTACTATGCCAGATGAGATGACATGAGTTAGTGCCTAATTGAAATTCCAACCCACTAAATTTTCCCACTTCGGTCTTTGCTAGGATATGTGGGTCACTAACGCGCAGAACACAGCGGTCGCAAGGTCTCACTACAATTGCTCAGAATTGGATAGTACATGCATGCAGAAAGTACAGCCCCAGCAGTCAAACAGAAATCAAATATATAGACGCTACTGTATGCGTAAGTAAGCTCTTTGTATTCTCCTATGGCTATTTTCTAGCCAAGTATCAAAGCACACTACATGCCAGATGAGATGACACTGGTTAGGCTAATTGAAATCCAACCCATACTAATTTTACCACTCGGTCTTTGCTATGGATATGTGCGTCACTAAGCGCAGAAACACAGCGGTCGCCAAGTCTCACTACAAATTGCTCAGAATGGCTAGTACATGAACTGCAGAAAGTACAGCAACCAGCAGATCAACCAGAAATCAAATATATAGAACGCTACTGTATGGCGTAAGTAAGCTCTTGATTCCTTGGCTATTTTAGCCAAGTATCAAAGCACACTACTATGCCAGATGAGATGACACTGAGGTTAGTGCCTAATTGAATCCAACCCCTACTAAATTTCCCACTTCGGTCTTTGCTATGGATATGTGCGTCACAAGCGGCGAACACAGCGGTCGCAAGTCTCCATCAAATTGCTCAGAATGGCAAGTACATGCACTGCAGAAAGTACAGCCACAGCGATCAACCAGAAACCAAATATATAGAACGTACTGTATGCGAAGTAAGCTCTTGTATTTCCTATGGCTATTTCTAGCCCAGTATCAAAAGCACACTACTATGCCAGATGAGATGACACTGAGTTAGTGCCTAATTGAAATCCAACCCTACTAAATGTTCCCACTTCGGTCTTTGCGATGGATATGTGCGTCACTAACGCGCAGAACACAGCGGTCGCAAGTCTCACTAAATTGCTCAGAATTGGCTAGTAATGCACTGCAGAAAGTACAGCCAAGCAGATCAACAGAAATCAAATATATGAACGACTACGTATGCGTAAGTAAGCTCTTTGTATTCTCCTATGGCTATTTCTAGCAAGTATCAAGGAACACTACTACTGCCGGATGCAGATGACACTGAGTTAGTGCCTAATAGAAATCCAACCCCTACTGAATTTTCCCACTTCGGTCTTTGCTATGGATATGTGTGCCACTAAGAGCTAAACACAACGGTAGCAAGTCCCCCTGCTAATTCCTCACAAAATGGTAAAAGATGCAAATTAAAATAAAAAAAGTAGAACGTTATTGTAGCCCTAAGAAGGGCTGTTGGGTTCTTTGAGAATCACTCCTGCCTAACAGTAAGCTAATAGAACACCCTAACGCTTTCCCTGACCAGCAGCAGCTCTCTCCCTAGCGGCATCCAGAGACAGAATGATCCGAGCAGCGCGGCCAGCGGCTAGTCTATCCCAGGGTCACCTGATCTGGCCAGCCAACCACTGCTATCGACGTGTAAGGGTACCACGTCATGCTGGGTGGAGTGCAGAGTCTCCTGGCTTGTGATTGGCTCTGTTTCTGGCCGCCAAAAAGCAAAACGGCGGGAGCTGCCATTTTCTCGAGCGGGCGAAGTATTCGTCCGAGCAACGAGCAGTTTCGAGTACCCTAATGCTCGACCGAGCATCAAGCTCGGACGAGCATGTTCGCTCATCTCTAGTATTAGGCCATCACCAAAATAAACTCATAACATTTGAACAATGTTGTACAGATCATGGAGATGACATTTCATTCAGCACAACCTTTGTCAGGCGGATTTGACTCTAGGAAATAAAATAAGAAAAAGGCCTAACAACAGCAACAACTATTTTACAAACAAAAAAATATGGGATACGGAATTAAAGAAAGAGTGATTATGTCAAGAGGAGAATAAATGAGGTAAAGAATGAGGTAAAAATATTGGAGTATAACATGATGTCATAAGGGGACAGGGGAAGGCCAGAGAGAAGAAAGGGAACTGGGAGGGGGAGCTATGTGTGGGGTATAAATCCGGCAAGAGGAAACCCGAACATCTGTATGCTTACATTGCAAATGGAGTCTTAGTGGATGTGGGGAGTACTGGGTAAGCTGGTATATTTATGCTGAGGGCGTCTAATATTGAATTTTCTACTATTCATCATGGCTTGCATTTAACATTCAGTATGCATATGATTTCACACATAGCTCTATATATCAACGGTTTACATACATAACATACATATTGGTCATCATTTATGTACTGCTATCTTATGCTAATTGTGAAGAAACACAAGGTCAACTAATTACCATTCATAGACACTACCAAACCGCTCGTGTTCAGAGAGGCGCAGGAAGTGCTTTAGAGATGTCCACACAACATCCGGATATGGCACAACAATTACAACCCTTATTATCAAACCAATAAGCTGCCACCAGCTCTCCTTTAATATAAGCCCGGTCTTTAATATAAGCCCAGTCTTTAATATAAGCCCGGTCTTTAATTATATAGGGTAAGGAACACAGGTTAAATTTTATATTTATTTACACACAATACTATATATACAGTTAAACAGAGTACAAATACACGTGAATGACTACAAGTATCAGAATGCAGTATGTTAGGTTACCTTGTGTGGGCCTATTGGGGCTCATATGCCACACTTAAAGGGAACCTGTCATCAGAAGTTCCCCATAAAGAAACACTATCAGAATATTGCCAAGCAGCATGACACCTTCTAGATTTTGTTGATCCAATGTGATGGCATCATCCTGAAAATTAACTTTGAAGTGAGATGTAAATTGCTTGTATAAAGTCAAGGAGGAGGAGAGTTTAACACTGAAATCAAGGTGGGGAGCTGTGAACCCCTCCTCCTTTGTGATTTACATCATGCATTGGACTTCAGGAGATCTGGTTATTGGTGTCTCTATATGCAGGACCACCAATTATAGTGTTCGGGGCTTTCTGAGGAAGAGAGACCTTGATTTCCACTTTAAAATCCCCACCTCCTTGACTTTATACAACCAACTAGCATCTCACTTCAAAGTAGATTTTCTGGATGCTGCCACCATCCTGCGTCATAAAAGAAACATTGTCTAGAAGGTGTTGAGCTGCTTGACAACATACTGGTAGTGGTTTATGTAGCTCAATTTCTGCTGACAGGTTCCCTTTAATGATCCTTCTTGCCATGGTGATGGAAACAGATTTCCTAAGAAAGACATTGGGGCACATTTACTTACCCGGTCCTTGCGCGATCCCCAATTCGGACTGTCCGACGAGGATGCACCCTGTCGCGATTCATGAAGAACGATATCCTGAATGTGTCGCTTCCCCCCTCAGGTCCGCCGGAGTTCACCTTATTCTTCCCAGTACATGTAAGTGCTTTGCTTGCCACACAGTTTTTAAGCTAAATCCCGCGGTTTGTCCGAATCCGTCGGATCGTTCGTCAACCCACCCACCGACTCGCGTCGAATGAAAGCCAGTGCGATTGCGCCAAATTCCAATCATGTGCGCCAGAAACCCCTTTTAAATCCCTGTCCCAGCAGCGCAAAACGGAAATCGTTTTGTAAATAAGTCCCATTATATTAGGTGCAGACACACCCCTGCACACTCACAGGAGGGCTTTGTGGACCCTCCTACCTGGTAATAAATCCAGAACCTTGGAGAAGGTTGTCAAGGGGAAGTCATTGGGTTAGGGTTCTGGTATCATTGCATCCAGGTGAATGCCTGGATCACATTGATACCAAACCTGACCCATTTGTTATGGTTCCATTCAGAGATATTTGTATCTTGGTGTACAAGAATGCTAGAATCTAGAGAGACATAGCTATGTAATAGCCTGGCGATAAATATTCAAAAAAATATATTTGGAATTTGGAAGAATTCCATTATTATCATGAATACAAGATTACAAATGTAGAGTCTTGTGATGCTTAATAGCTGTGATTGTAATAACTAACCCCCTTGTCTGTTTCCTTATAAGTTTCTTACAACTTCCTTGTTATATGATTTAACCCTAACAACTTCCATCGTCTCATTCTCCTGTCATATGGTCCAGATCATCTTATATTCTCTGGAGCAAAACAATGTTGATGTTTTGACCTCCAACATCCCCGCCAGGAGGCAGACAGTATAGGGAAGTTGTTAAGAGTGGCTGTTTTGATGGCAGGTAGGCTGCAAGTGTCATGGTAGCCTTGCCGTAGCGGAGTCCTCTCCCACACCAGTCAGGGGCAGCAGGTCGGGAGGGGGAGGCTGAAGAGGGGGAGGCTGCATGACAGTTAAGTTTCTTCATGGGGCCTCACGGTATAGGTGGCAGATCTCCATCAGATGGTAAGTTGGAGGCCCATAGTGGCAGCAGATGGTCAGGGACACACACAAAGAAGAGATCTTGTAAACTTATAGTTTCTTTATTAGAAGAACTCCAACATCAGCAAATAACAGCCTGGTAACAATTTCAGTCAGTCAGTCAGTTACACAGTTACATAGTTTATATGGTTGAAAAAACCTAGGAAGGGAAGCAAATGGATGGGGAAGGGATTTAAGGGAGAAAAAATCTATATAACATAACCATCAATGTTATTTCGATGTAAAAAGGCATCTAGACCCTTCTTGAAGCTCTCTGCTGTCCCTGCTGTGACCAGCGCCTGAGGCAGGCTATTCCACAGATTGACAGTTCTCATGGTAAAAATGCCCTGTTGTCTCTGGTAATTAAACCTTGTTTTGTAAAGATGGAGACTGTGTCCTCTCTTTTCTTTTCTTTTGATTTGATTTAACCTGGAACAACTTTACACATTTTAATATTGCATGTGAAAGGTTTCAAACAACAGCATCGGGGGGCAGGGAGGCGACGGAGATCCAGGAGGCAGGGCAGGTATCGGCTGGACGGAGGGAAGGAAGCAGAGTTTACATGATAATGTGGCCTGGAGGGTGGGTGAGCGCTTGGCTCCTATACCCTGAACCCCAGCCCCCGACTGGTACCTCTCTATGCATATAACTTTATTTTTCAGGATAATGGCAGGTTTGGACTGGTTTAAGCATATGCCTAGGGAACACTTAACAGCCACCATAAGGTATGTTTGTGAATTTAAGAGCCGTGCGGCTGGTGACAGGTTCCCTTTAATTTGGTGCACTAAAGAAATGAGTAAGGACCCCCCTGTGGGTCCTTACAGATGTAGCGTGCGCAGTGAATGCAGGATTTATCTTAACCTAATGTTGGACACCTTCCTAGATACAAGGCTATGGATGTGAGGCCATTCATATAGTGCTTAGGGAGAAAAGTACACTTTGCCTGCATTCAGCGACTTCTAATGGAGATGAAAAGACAGAAGACAAGTTATGTACAGGGTACAGAAAGAGACGTTTTTTGGGGGAAAATACTTCAAAGAGATATTTGAAAGAAAGATAATAAGAAAAAATGGAAGCCGAGTCACAGTGGTAATGTGACAGGACGGCGTGGAGTAAGTGTATAGCTCCGGCTGCTGGGACATTGCTCCGCAACATTGTAATTAAAGTAAAGATTGAGTTCCTGCTTGGACTCATTGAAGCCAATTTGCAGAGATTTGTTACAGTAGCATCTACTTTCTGTCCTTCACTAACCTTAAGAAGTTGATTTCCAAGGTTGGCATAAACTACCTCATAAAGAATCAAGTTAGTGTCAACATTTTCATCTATCAGCAAATTTGTTTGATATTTTGCCATCTTGTCCCAAATGAATGCTGACAAATGAATGTTTATTTGGCCGAAGATATTGGCAAGAACAAATGTGTATTTTAATGTTATCCTCCACAGTAAATCCTGTCCATAAATTGTAACATTGTTTAATGGCTGGAGAGTAATTTATTTTTGGGTTGCAGCAATGTTATATAACATATAAGGGATAAATGAAGTTGACAGTTAAAGTGAAGATATGATATTCTTATTACATTTATAGCATAGTCTCACATCCATGACAACAAGGAGCGCATCATACAATGTTGTTTTCACATGAAAACAATTAATGGATCATGGTATCTTATGTTAGGATTGATATTAATTATTTTTTGTGGCTCCAATTGTACTGATTTTCAGTAAATTTTTACTTAAAAGTAACTTGTCATCACAAAATTGCAATCCTACCTGCATGCAATATGTTACAGAGCAGGAGGAGCTGAGAATATTTTACTCACTCACTTTTAGGCACTCGCTATTTTAGAGAGTGGGAGATGATGAGCATATTGTAAGTTGTGTCCAATTTGCAGACAGCATGTTATAGAGCAGGAGAAGTTAAGCAAATTGTATATAGTGTCCTATTTGAAGGCAGCATGTAATAGAGCAGTAGGAGCTTAGCACATTGTAGACAGTGTCCTATCTGCAGGCAGCATGTTATAGAGTGGGAGGAGCTGAGCAGATTGGACATGATGGGGCACATTAACTAAGGGTCCAAACACCGCATTTTCATCGGGTATCCCGATTTTTTACCGTTTTACCCTGAATTGCCCCGGGTTATTGGCGCACGAGATCGGATTGTGCCGCATCGGCGACAGCTTGCATGCAACACAAATCGGGGGGCGTGGACGTCTGACAACCCGACTGATTCGGACAAACCGAGGAATTTAAAAACGAAATTGTGATCGCAAGATCAGCACTCACATACACCAGGAAGAAGAAGGTAAATTCCAGAGGACCTCAGCGGGGGAAGGAAGACACGCAGGAAATTGGACGCACGATCTTATTTAGTTGTGGCAGCTCCAAATCCTCGTTGGACAATGTACCTCGGCGATAGCGACGGGACGGGTAATTATATGTGCCCCACTATGCACAATCTGCTCATCTCTTTCTTCTTTATAACATACTGCCTGCAGATAGGACACTGGGGCACATTTACTTACCCGGTCCATGGGAGTTCCCGAAAGTGCATTGTCCGACGATAAAGCACTGTGCCGCGATTCACTAAGATCATGCGCCCGATTTCCTGAATGTGTCGGACCCTTTGTAAATGTGCACAGTGTCTTATTTGCATGCAGTATGTTATAGAGCAGGAAGAGCTATCTAGATTGATACTGTAAATAGTTTAGTGGGAAATATTCAGTATAACTTGTCATATATTCATTTATATCTTTTTTTATGACTCTTTTTATGACTGGGAACAACAATTGAGTCAGGGGGGAAGTACCAGCTTTGATTGACAGCCCTCCATAAATGACTGCATACTGGAAGAACTGTTACACCTGCCTCTTAACTCTGCTTCTAACCATGGAAAGAACAGAGGCATACATGGAAAAATAACAAGTTATATTGAATTTACTTTCACAAAACCATTTATCAGTCTACTCATTTCCTGCTGCTGAGGATATGTAATATGTAAATATATAAATGCATTTATATTCCAGCATTGTAACTTGTAACCTTGTTATGGTACATTTATTATTTATTAGAAAGATAAATTAAAGAAGAATTTGCGCTCCCCACTGCCATATACAGTGGACATTATTGTCATAAAAGTTCAAGAGGGATAACAATGATGTGATATTATAAGAAGTTCTATGATACTAGATTTTGTTACCAGGATTCAATTATACTCAGAATCAGAAAGGGATTATAAGGGATTATATATCAGAAAGGGATATATTTACTAATATGTGATAATTGGCAATTTTGTCATATATTTGTCATGGTTTTTCTCTTCCAAGGGATATATATATAGGGAGTGGTTGTGCTAAAAAATATTTTATATCTATCTTTATATTTACCTAAAAAAACGAAAGATGAGCAGCACTCCAGATGTCAAACGTGGAAAATTGTGGTCTCTTTAATTTCATGTGTAGCAGGTGCTAGTTGTACACATGAAATAAAAAAGACCACAATTTTTCACGTTTGACGTCTGGAGTGCTGCTCATCTTTCGTTTTTTCCCTATGGAGGATCTTTGACCCAATCCTACACAGCGTGCACCCATTCTACTTGATTACAGCGTGCTGCCTGGACTGTATGTTTCTATCTATCTTTCTATCTTCTATCTATCACCGTCTGTCTCTCTTTCTGTTCGCCTCTTTGTCTCTGTCTCTCTGTCTCTGTCTGTCTGTCTCTTTCTCTGTGTCTGTCTCCCTTTCTGTGTCTGTCGCTGCCTGCCTCTCTCTGTCTGTCTGTCTTTCTCTAACTGTCTGTCTCTCTGTTTGTTTCTCTGTCTGTCTGTATCCCTGTCTGTCTGTCTGTCTCTCTCTGTCTGCCTCTCTCTCACTGTCTACCAGTCTCTGTCTTCCTGTCTGTTTTTGTCTCTGTCTGTTTCTCTCTCTGTGTCTGCCCCTCCTCCTTTCTGTCTCTCAGTCTGTCTTTCCCTCTCTCTGTCTTTCTGTCTCTCTTTATCTTTCTGTCTCTCCCTCTGTCTGTCTCTGTCTGTCTCTGTCTCACTGTCTTTCCCTTTCTCTGTCTGTCTGTCTCTGTTTGTTTGTCTGTCTGTCTCTGTTTGTCTGTCTCTCCCTATCTACATGTCTCTCTCTGTCTGCCCCCCCCCCCTCTCCATCTGTCTCTCCTTGTCTGGTTCTCTCTGTTTGTATCTGTCTGTCTCCCTGTCTATCTCTCTCTGTCTGGCTTTGTCTCACTGTCTATCTCTATATGACTATTTGTCTGTCTGTCTCTCTGTCTGTCTCTTTCTGTCTTTCTCTATCTGTCTGTCTGTCAGTATGTCTCTCTGCCTGCCACAGCAGCTGGCAGACGATCGCTTCTGTAGATGGTGGTTAACCCCTTTGTGTTTCAGCATTTTTTTTTTTGCTACCCACATTCAAAAATCCATAACTTTTTCAAATTTCTCTGTATAGAGCTGTGTGAGAGATTATTTTCTGCGAAACAAATTTTACTTCTCAGTGATGCTATCTATTATTCCAGGCTGTGTATTGGGAAGCTGGAAAAAAATCCAAATGTGGTGAAATTAGCAAAAAAAAAAACACATTTATGTCACGAAGATACCTTAATACACTTTAAAAAATGAGAACAATGTCGATGAAAAAAAAATTAGGTACGCCATCTTCCAACGCTAATAACTGTTTCATATTCATGAAATATGTGTATGGAGCTGTGCAAGATGTTATTTTTTGCAAGATGAACTGACGTTTTCACTGATGCCATTTTGAGGACTGTGCAACCCTTTGATCACTTTTGATCACATTTTTTATGTGATGTAAAATGGTGTAAAAGTGGCGTTTGCGATATTTTGGTGCTATTTTCTGTTATGTGGTTCACTGTTGGGAAGAACTGTTTTCATATTTTTATAGATCGGGCATTTTGGGATGTGGAGATATCTTACATGATATGATTTTTACTGTTTATTTAGATTTATGTCAGTTCTAGGGAAAAGGGGGTGATCAAAATGTTTAGTTTTTTAACTTTTTTTTATATGGGCTGATTGTTCCTACCACAGTATATTGTTCCTACCACAGTATATGGGGTTTTTAAACAGCATCCATTACAATGTGCCACTGGTAGTAGCCGTGGGTGTTTGCTGCATTATGCAGCAAACCCCACCTCTGTATGACGAGGACTCCCTCTATGAGCCATTCTCATACACTACAGTACTAGCAGCTCTGCGTTAAGGAGTCAATAAATGTTTTTTTGGAAAGAGCAGAGTTAAAAATTCTATTCAAAACCTAGTCTATGACATTCCCTGAGTCACAGAGAACGGCTGTGCAAAATTTAGTGATTGTAAACACAATGCTACAGATTCCTTTATCGGACATACATACATACACACGTACACTCATACATACACTAAGCTTTATATATTGGATATATATGATATGGGATAATTAGTTAGACTTAACGTTATGATATTCTCTTAACCTTCTATCAATATGCAATGACCAATTTCCCAATCTGACATTGCTAAAAATGTACAAATGTTGCAAATTCCAGACAAAAAAATAATCCCCAAACTTTTAATCCTTTTCAAGAGATGAAATTACACTTTTTATTATTGAAACCAGAAACACATCAGAGAAAATATAACGTTAATAAAAGTGACTATGTTTTAATGCTGTTTTTAATTTGATTGTCTTAGTCTATGATAATTTCCCTCGAGTCAAATTCATTGAATTTTCAGAGAAATGCGCAAAAGCTGCCAGCAGGTGGCGCAAATCAACCTATATCCGGGAATAGTCTGCACATTTGTCAGCAAAGAAGAAGAAAGGGAAAGGGTCAGCTCACTTGGGCTGTATTATCAGCATCAGCAACAGCAGCCAGAGTGTCTTGTGTCTGCTGCAGGAAATGGAACTCTTTTCCAAGTCCAGAGCATTCCCACTGCATCCCGGCGGAGAGGATCCACACAGACATGCCGGTAGCTGCCTCTGCATGCCCTCATTCATTCTACTGCATTAAAGCTATAGCCATGAGGACATGAGAGGAGCCTGCAGATGCTTTGAAGTAGAGTAATTGATTCCTACAAGCTGCTTTTCAGATCACTATGGTGTTTTTAATATAGGATTTCCCTCCGCTGGTTCACGGATTTATCTTTTTTCCCAGGAGAAGAATTATTGATGGCCGACAAACATCGGATGAATAGAATGGCTTGGAAAAAGGTTGACTTTCTAAAGGGGATCCTTTATTTCTTGCAAGATCTAGAAGTCGCCCAGGGATCAGCTTGTATTTGTTGAGGGACAATCTTTGGTTCTTTTAGTAGCACAGGATTGGGAGATTGTGTCAGAGCGTAGGGATTGTTCCAAAAAGTGGAGAAAAAGTGCAACGCCAAAATGTCCAAGGTTGTTGGGGAAAGTTCGGTGGAAGACCTTGCGAAGGTTTCTGATGAGGAGCTGATGAAGTGGACTAAGGAGGAGCTGATTGTCCGGCTCCGAAGAGCAGAGGCTGATAAGATGAGTGCTATGCTGGACCACAGCAATTTAATCCGGGAGGTGAATAGGAGACTGCAGCTACATCTAGGGGAGATCAGAGGGCTCAAGGTAAGGGCTGTCCCCTAAAATCCCTTATATGTGTACATTTGGTACAACGCCACTAATAATGTTGGTGTTACTGAGCGCCGGATATAATCTTGGATAGAATTGAAACACCGGGTTTGAGATTCACAGCCAAAGGTCAAAGCTGTCTCTTTAAGAATCAATTGAATAATTTTTTTTCAAGGTTCCAATGAGTCTTTTGACATCTATGAGATTTCAGTCTTAAAATACTTCAAAGCAATCTCCTTTCTATATAAGGCATCTTTGCTTTAAGCAGCCAGAAATTCAATTCTCTAAAGCCTCTAAAGAGTTAAAAGGATTTACTTGCAGTCTAAAAATACAGCATCTCAGTGACTCTCACACCTTGCAGTCCAGTCTAATCATTACGTCATGTGCCAGGAGCTGCACATAGGTACAGTACAGTGTGGAAGGGTGATGGGGCTTTCTTCTGAAACCAATGACATCTGTGGCTGAATGTAAGAATTATTCCGAGTTACTGGTGTGAAGGTGTTTGTGCTGCCAGAGAATCCTCACAGCAAACAAATAAGATGCTATAGAAGCCCGCCGCAAAGTGAAATGTTCACCTCTTATCTTCAGAGAATAAAATAAATCTATATCCTTGGGTGGCAGGCTGTCATTGCTAACCTCTGATGTGGATTTACTGTATATTGGCTCAATCAGATTAGTTTCATGATGGTAACATTAGCCAGGGTTGAGTGGTAGCTTCCTAGCAGCTATTGCAGTGATGTAATGAGTCACAGTGTAACTGTTTCAGTGCTACAATGTGCTCCACTATCTTCTATCAGTATCTCTGGGTGATTTGGTTTTAACTGAAACGAGGTCATCTGAATAATTGGGGTATTCATTTATATTTAGAATTGTTATGAAAACGCGGAAACAATGTATTCAAATGGAATATAAAACAAATATGATAATAATAATAAACAATGATAAAAACAGATACATGGCAAGACAACATCATCTTTAGAACTATTAAAATATGTCATAAAAAAAAGCTTCAGAAAAAACAGCGCTGGCTAAATCTCTGCCATCTAATGATATCCTTCACCTACCACACCTCTCCGAGGTGATAACCCAGATTAAGTAGATATCATGTATTCTACAATACTCTGGAGATCAGGGGTTACGTCCACCACAAAGATACAGGATTTCATGTTTAGCCAAGTTCACTTATTAGATCTTGGCCAATTATTCCATATATCACTGTATGTCAGATTGGACTTGGTAGTGGTAAGGCATCTACACAACGTATTTTTCTACACTATATAAACCCATTGTATAGGATAAAGTGAGCAGTAATATATGATATGAATATATTGTTGGAATGAATTCAGCAAAGCGCATGAAAGCTACTCAGGGATTTCTTTTGGGCAATGCACTATGACTCTGAAGATGTTCTGCCAGTTAGGAACAGCTGGAGAGCAGCAGGTTGCCCACTGGTACTCATCATCGGCTCAGACTGTACGGCACGTTGCGATGAGTGGAACCGGCTTGCCTGTAGTAATTACAAAGAGGAGGTTTCGACATTTGATTCTGTAGAAGATAAAGATAAGGGGGTGTCAGATTTATGTAGGTCATGTACAATATCTAATAGCTTAGAGCCATATTTCCTTTTTAATCCCAATCCAAGTGCTTCCTACTAAAACAAATTAGTTTCAAGTACTCCCTAGGCTATTATACACTGTGTTGCATGAAAAACGTAGAATGGCTACAGAGTAAGTACCTCCTAGAGACGTGATATAGTTTGCATGTAAAAACAGGTTGCTGTTTGCGGATCAGTTATATTTCAATTACAAATTAACAGTGGTGTTATCTGGTTCAGAAAAGTTACATTAGCTTTCCTTGTTAATTAAGAGTTAAAAGATGTGGGTAACCCTTTTTAGTATTCTCCTCTGATTTTTGAAGGATCTCGATGACTCTGCATTTATGGATTTCCCACCAATTTTGATTTCAGCCCAGTGCAGTGCCTTATCTCCCCAGTGGTGGCGCTGTATAGGTATAAAACACTTGCTACTTCAGATACATGATGAAGAACATCCAGTGATTATTTTCAGGAGATTCTTCTAACAAGAGATAATGCCCATAATTTTACCAATTGCTAAAGTGTAAATAAACTTCATATATGAAAAACCTCCTTAAGTTTATGATATACCAGTTGTTTTTGTATTATTTACAATCTTTATCTCAATAGTTCTTCTGTCTATAATACCTTGTATATTTATGGATCCATGCTGGACTATTATTGCCGATCAACTGAAATGTAAAATATTCAACCCATTATTTGGTTGACACTTTCCTAATACTTTTAAGTTTTTATAATTTATATTTATATTTTAATCATGTATACTGAAATCATGAATATTCAGTCATAATGGTCAAAAGCGCCATAATAAAAATGAAAAATTGAAAAAAAAGACATTAAAATAATAAAGAGGTTGTCCACTTACATTGTTTGTATAATAAAAAGTTTTAACAATTTCCAATATACTTTCTGCATTAATTCTTCAATTTTTTCTAGACCTCTGCTTGCTGTCATGCAACAGGAAGCTTCATTGTTAACTCTCTGTAGTTGTGTGATGCCAAATAGGTGCACGGCTTGCTATAACACACAGGGGCTTATTTACTAAGGGACCGTGCAAAGACTTTTGTCAGGCTTTCATACAACAGAAATCGGTGGGGGGGGGCTGGAGTGGGGAGTTAAATGGGGTGCCATCAGACGATCAAACTGATTCGGACTGAGTGCAGGATTTAACTTTCAAATTGTGTCGCAAGACAATGCACTTACATGCACCAGGAAGAAGAAGATGAACTCCGGTGGACCTGAGCGGGGAAGCGACACATGCAGGATATCGGGCGCATGATCTTCGTGAATCGTGGCACAGCGCATTATTGGCGGAAAAATGCACTTTCGGTGAACTCCGCGGACGGGAAAGTAAATGTGTCCCACAGTGTAATCAGAGCTGTGTGATACTAACAATCCGTGCACCTGTGTGACATCACATGACCATGAACCCATGTTTATCTACAGGAAGTTAACAATAAAGCTTCCTGTTTCATGGCGGCAAGAAGAGATCTAGAAAACTGTGTGTTATTGATATAGAACGTACACTGGAAAATTTTAGAACTTTTGTTACACAAACCATATAAATTATTGGCTGTACTGTGCTAAAAGTGGGAAATTTATTCTGATTACATTTTACAATAAACATTTGTTGATTTCAATATATGTTCTTTTTTAGATAAAGATGCTTGTTTAGCCATGTCATATTTCCTATCAGTGATTGGCTAGTCTAGAAATGGGCCATTTGCTTGCATTACTATATGGGTTTTGTAAAAACTTAGGTACTACAAACTTGAGCTCCTAAAAGTCTACAAGTAAAGTAGAGAACCAAAATGTCCTATGCAGACTCCAGTAGGATGATACCTTTTATTGTTGCACTTGCTGTAAGGTGCATGTAAGGTGAAACGCGTACAGCTTGAAAATAACCATAAATCCGCTCCAGCTTGTGGGTTGTGGCATTTTATTGATTGGGAATATCAATGACTGCACAATAATATGGACATTCCTTATCCTATGCAAATCCATCCGTAATATGCCATATCAATGGTGACCAATGGCTTTATTGACTTGAGAACATGACTAGATTAAAGGGGTTGGCCACTTGTCAATAAATCACTTCTATTAGACATGTCTCTGAAAACTGCAGCTACCTTGTCTTAGCATGTTGGCCTCTGCATACACACACAGCTACAGTCTCTCTCACTGCTCCAGGATGTCTATGTGGCACCGACCTCTCTTTCTCAGTCCACCCACACTCATAGAGACTGGGAGAAACAGGGTAGAGGAGGAGCAGGATGAGTGATAACTCTGCTGCTGCAGCTCTTCCTATTCAGCAAATCTCAGAGGTGTAGGAAAAGAAGCATGGGGGGTCTGCACACAGTACGGTAGCAAGTATTTGCAGTATTTGCAGCTTTGCTGCTGTAAAACTGTGTAAATAAAATAATACAGTTATTGTAGCAAATGTTTCACTTTTTCTTGGTTTGACTGTAAAATAGGTGACAGTTCTTTAGAACTGAGTATGTGAAACCTTAAATTCGTAAGACATAATAGTTGACTGCTTTTTGACCTTCACTATTTGCTTTATTAGATGAAGCCTTCTTTAGAAAAACAAATTCTGAAAGAAATATCTAAGAGATATCTAACCGTACACTGAAGAGGTAGCAATGGAGCTTTCAACTACAGTATAGTGTTCTTCAAGTAGTATACTCCTACACCCAAATAAGTTTACCAAACTGATAAGCATCAAGATCATTGACAAAGAATATGTTTAAATACCCAAAAATGGTAATTAAAGTTTCCTGTAATCAAAAAGATATCACATAGATGCACATACTGTGAAGAACTATAAAAACGCTCAAATTCTACTGCCTTGTCTAACAGTCTTCCACACTAATATGTTCTACAAAAACAGCAAAGACACATAGAAAGCAGGTCAGATGAGTCTAAGGTTTAATCTCCTGGACTCATTTGCCTCATTAAAATAATTGGATCCGCTGCAGGACCCTTTGAATACTATTTTTGGGAATTCTCAGCAGAAACATAGACATTGTGAACTCATCCACATTTATCTCTGTACCAAAGACTCTGTAGATGCAGGAACAAAACATTTCCTTTTCTAAATTGCTGAATAAATAAAGATTTGATTATATTAAAGGGAACCTGTCACCACATTTTTAACAAATGCAGTGACAAGTTCCCATAAAGCCCTATTAACTAAATGCCCCCCCTTTTTTTTGCTATATTTTCCCCCCACAATCCCATAAAATCAACTTTGCTAACTTAGCTGGCATACATTCAGATCCTCAGCGAGTCATAGAGGGTGCCTCCTCTAGTACTTATTCATTTCTACTTCTCCCAGTACCTTACCATGCATCACTTTATGTCATGTGACCAGAGTGATTTTATCTTAGGTCCTTCTCCCACTAAAACCTACCCCATGTGTGTATCTCATCACATGAAAATGCAGCTTGCTACCATGGACTTCTGCTTCTTCCTATCCTCGTTGGAGGCATGCTATGATTTCATGTGATCAAATATAAACATGGGGTATATTTTGGAAATGTTACTAAGCGTAGGACGTTAGATGACATCACCCTAGTAACATGAAATGAAGTCTCAGAATCTGGATGATGCCAGCTAAGATGACAAAGTTTGTGAGGGAAACAATTTTTTGCTAAAAGGATAATAACAACCTTTATTTATATAAGGCCATCATATTCCATAGCGCTTTAAATATCATAGAGGACATATACAAATAAAATAAAACATGACAGAGCACAAACGTTCATGTAGAACAATAGGAGTGAGGGCCCTGCTCACAAGAGCTTATAGTCTATGAGAATGAGGGGGTGACAAAAGAGGTACAAAGCTTATACAATGGTCCAGCCATTCTTTATAAGGGAAAAGAACAAAATAAAATAATATAATATAATAAATAAAGGTGCTGCTTGAACCAGCCATCAACCATCTTATATACAAAGTCCTAGGTCAATAGGACTGCAGAGAAGCCGGCACTGCTGTTTGCCAGATAACAGCCATAAGGAGGATGCAGGATGGGTTAGTGAAGAGAATTGAAAATTCATGCAGTTAGAGGGTGTGATAGGCCTGCCGAAAGAGATGTGTTTTAAGAACACATTTTAAACTTTGGAGATTGGGTGTCCATCAGTTGATAGGGCTCTATGGGAACCTGTCACTAGTTGTGTCTGTGAAAAATGTGCTGACAGGTTCCCATGAATTTCTTGAGATAATAATTATTATTAATGATATTCATGTACTGTAGCATTGTATCATACAACAGTTTATAATATTAACTCATACAAGTATAACATTGGTAATGTGAATATAAAATTGAACTTACACAATAGTTCAATATAGGGGGGGGGGGGG
>WNYA01004401.1:0-18982 GCA_019512145.1 Engystomops pustulosus | reverse complement strand
AGTAGAAGTCCATGGAGGATGGAGAGGAGTAGAAGTCCATGGAGGATAGAGAGGAGTAGAAGTCCATGGAGGATAGAGAGGAGTAGAAGTCCATGGAGGCTGCTGTGACTTCATGTGTTTAGATACATACATGGGGTACAGTATGCTATTGTTAAGAGGCTAAAGGTCCCGAGATGGACCAATAAGGAGGCATAAGACATGGGTAGTATTAGATGGGAGGGGCCGTATGAGCAGGACACGCCCTCTTTGATGCCAGGCAATATAAGATAAAAGGTGATTTATGTTATATTATTTTTTAGCTAAAAGAAGGGGGTCAGTCAGTCGAGCTCTAGAGGAACCGGTCACTGGCTGATGTGCAAATGTGGGGTCAGGTTCCCTTTAACATTTTTCTTTTAGAATTCAGACTAAAAATGTGACTAAATAGACAAAAAAAAAAAAAAAAAAAAAAAGCTTGTCATTTTTTTCCCCACAAAAAAAAATTTTTCAAGCCGTAAAATTGTATAAACCTTTACAAAACTACGTTATAAATATGTTCAGTAACAATGTGATCATTTTCCAGGTTCATAAGCAGAGGGTGTATGTAGTGTCTTCTGCAGCTGCTCCTCTATTCTGCCTACAGCTGTCAGGCTGGAGGGGGCTCACTTCAAAATGGTCATATCGTGGTCATGCATAATAAGGGAACGGCAGAGCCATGAGGTGCTCAGGTGTCATGAGCCTGAGCGCCTCAGTTTCCCCTAGTTTAACAAGCACTCATAAAAGGACAGTCTTCCATCGGGAATCTGGTGGTAGATGTCCTTCAAAGCAGCAACTCCCTAGACCAGTGATGGCGAACCTTTTGGAGACAGAGTGCCGAAGCTACAACCAAAACCCATTTATATGTTGCAAAGTGCCAACATGACAATTTAACCAGTAACCTATGGATCCCTGCTGTATCACAGGTTTTAATCGTATTGGCGTCCTGAGTTCACCAATAAAATAAAAAGATGATGATGAAATGTGGATTGAAGCTTCCCTGCAGGGTCCCCATGAAGAGGAAAGATCAGGAGACCCAGAGCAGGAGCTCCAATGACAATCCATCTCTATCCACACCTTCTTACTCCTCCGGTAGTCCTGGCAGCCAAATGGCGCTGAGCATGGCACGTCCTGGGCTGTATTGGATCACAGGAGAAAGCCTTGAGTCCTAGTTGGAAAACTGTGTTGGGGTTAAGGCCTGGGTGCCCACAGAAAGGGCTCTGAGTGCCACCTCTGGCACCCATGTCATAGGTTTGCCACCACTGCCCTAGAGTATGGCTCCCAAAGAGACCTCAGCGGTCACGGTGATGTCTGTCTCAAATATGGTCAGAGTCCAGGCCGACATTAAAGGCGTCAGCAGAAAGCAAGATTGTAACAAACAAGTCACATAAAGGCTTTATCCGGAGAAATATTTGGAGAAGATGTGTACGGAGGAGCCGTAATCCCTGTACAGAGCAAACTACGAGAACTACAGGACACGTCCGACCTCTGGAGCTGCAAACAAACAAATATAAACTTCTGATTTTTTATTATTTCATACAATAAATAGCTACAAATTCATTATTTCTAAATCCTACAATGTGATTGTCTAGAATTTTTTTTATTAGCTTCTGTCTCACAGCTGAAGTGACCTGCGATAGAGATGACGGAGCTCTGCATCCTTTGTAGGTTGTAATACCTATCCCCCCCACTATATATATGTATATGTGTGTATATAAATACGTTTCTATATACCAGACCTGGGGAGCCAAGTCTCTGTGGTGCAGGAGATGTGATCTCCATAAATCTCTGTATCACTCTGCATCCTCTTCCTCTCTCTGGGGGTCAGCAGGTTACACTTTCATCTAACTTTGCCCACAGGAAATGACCGCTACCCACAACTAGGAAGCCGCAGACCTCAAGAAACTCATTAACCATCTCTGCAGAGCATCTCGCCTGAGCTCTAACCCCAAGTCACGTCCCTTATCAGAAGCGAGGAGACGCACTCATGTTCTACTCTAAAAGGAAATATATGATGGAGGTTACAAGTTTCTCCTTGATTGCGTTTGCTTCTCGCCAATGTTCTCCGGATACATTTTATAGGTCACACGGAATCAGAATTTTCGGTTTCCTCTACTTTTATGCAATTTCCCCCATACCTTCTTATATAACACCCTGGCACAGTAACCAGTGTGTTCATGCTCAGTGTCAATGGGTGGCTGCAAAAGGCTGTAAAGCGTTAAACAGTCCCAATATGGAACATAAGAAAAGGTTAGGAGTCAAACAAAGATATAAAACTACAGGCGGTCCCCTACTTAAGAACACCCGACTTACAGGCGACCCCTAGTTACAAACGGACCTCTGGTAAGTTACTGTACTTTAGCCTTAGGCTACAATGATCAGCTATAACAGTTATCACAGGTGCCTGTAATTAAGCTTCGTTGTTAATCCTGGTTAAGATTATGACAACCCAATTATTTTTACAATCCAAATTGTAACAAAAAAAAAATTTGTCTGGAGTTACAATAATAAAATATACAGTTCCGACTTACATACAAATTCAACTCAAGAACAAATCTACAGAACCTATTCTGTATACGTAACGGAACGGCCTGTATAATATTATACATGTATTCTGTTACGTCAGTGTCTTCTGCAGTACATATTGTAAGGCTGAGACGACCAAGAATTCTATCTGGTTCTTTCCAGTCGACAGTCTGAACAGTGCTCTGTGCTGGTTGAATCTACCTTGCACGGCTCTCTGCCAACTTTGCCCTGAAGGAGCAAGGGTTAATGCTCCCATTCTCAGAGCTTTGCCCTGTTGACTTGAGGTAGGCTCCCTACTCTAATAAATTCCCTGTGCGCGCTATCCTGTTTGCTGGTTAAATATTTTTCTTGCTAGCTCTCTTGGCCATACATCTGTATTTCAGATTTGTTTTATATTTGGCTTACGTCCTTGACCATTCTTCTGTGTATACGATTCTGCACTTTATATGCGATCTCAGTTGTGATCCAGTTTGTTGACCCTTTGTGTTATTCATTTATCTGCCAGCTGCTAATGATGGCCATTAGTAGTCTGAGGCCCGATACCTAAATTAGTAGGGAATACTGTCAAGATGTACACAGCTGGATGTAGGGGAAAATCCAATAGCAGAACAGCTTAGGCCAGGTCTTCAACTATAGCCCAGAACCTAAAAGATAAATGGGCCGTGTCAAAATTTGTCAGGCCGGAACCCTTCAGTCCTCCGTCCACAATGTCTAAAGAGGGGGAAACACCTGGGTATAAAATGATCCAAAATGTGTGACCAATGGAAGAGGCGTTTATTCTGCTTTCCTTAAAGGAAGCACAAATTGAAATTTTAGTGGATTTGTTTGAAATCAATCCATACGCCTTAAGGCTATCCTCACACAGCCATTTATTTTGTTTTGTAGGCTAGCACATGTCGCCAGTCTTTTCCGTGGGCTCATGCCGAGGGCCGTTTCCACCCCCCCCTAAATCAGCCTATGCCGAAAAACTTAGAGCAGGTCCTTTTCCAGCAAGAGTATGCGTCTTGGACAGCCTATTATGAGGGATGCTCACAATCAACGGACCATGGGACTGTCATTTGCAGCCCATGACCTGCACTCTTTCGTGTGCAGGGAGTTTCTTTTTTTAACAGGACGATCCCTACCAAAGTATAGCATGCATTTCTTCATGTACAAGTCATGAGAGAAGAGGTCCTTTGAGAAATCGTTTGGTATCCTACACATGTTCAGTTTATTGTCAGGCAGTGTAACACCTTCTAGTTTTTGTTTCTTTTGTGGTCCAGCGTGGTGACCTCATCCAGAAAATCAATTCTGAAGTGATAGGTAAATATGTTGTAAAGTCAAGGAGGCGGAGAGTGTAACACTGAAGTCAAGATGGGAGCTCTGAACTCCTCCTCCTCCGTGATGGACATCATGTATCAGACTTCAGGAGATCTGGTTAGTGATATCTGTGGATGCAGGACCATCAATTAAAGTGAAGGTAACTTTCTGAGGAAGAGAGAGCTTGACTTCAGTGTTAAAATCTCTGCCTCCTTGACTTTATACAACAGTTTTACATCTTACTTCAAAGTTGATTTTCTGGTTGATGCCACCACACAATCTGGATCTGCATGACGACATACTGGCCGTGGTTTATTATGTCAAGGTTTTCTGCATTTTCCGTGTTTAGTGCTCCTTTACTATGAACTAAAAACCACCTGCACTCAAAGAACGGAGCCGACCAACTATTTCCGAGGTGACGAATCCCTGAGCAGACGGTACATTCGTCATATTTGTATCATCAGAGGGAAATGGGAGGAAAGGAAGGTCTATCTTGTTATTGTAGCTGGCCCCGTGCTACCTTCTGATTAGACTCACAGGGTGACACTCCCGTAACATGAAGAAGTCTTAAAAGTGCATCTAGGGGGAGATGGGGTGATGTCGCTAAAGTAGCGGAACATGGAGAAAACATCATGCCTCATTTCCCCTGGTGAGGTAATGACATGGACATCTATATGTGCGCAGATATTGGCTGCTCGGCTTTCCTGCATCACTCACTATTCCTATCAGCACTCCACATAAACAGGAAACTCTCATAATTTAACAGCTACTGCACATGTGCTATTTCACTCCGACTCCGGGTGGCGACATTTAACCCTTCCTGGAATCTATAGGTTTTCTTCCACGTGGATGTTTTCATACCAGGTCTTCCCTCTTGGAGATGAAGCTCATTTCAAAATGTTCTCCTTAGGGAAATTTACAGGGGAAGTTCAGAGCGATTGTTGGTCTCCATCACAAGCTGAGGTCACTACACATGAGCGAAGGCGGCATAGTAGGCCTCCACAATGACATCTTCATCTTCACTATGGGTTCTTACTCTCATAGTCTCACCATATCATTTGTTTCTATATCTGGGCAATAATATTTTTTTATTTTTATATTATTACTATAATAAATAATAATAAATGAAAAAACCTTACATTTGTTCCATCGCTGCAGTAGAAGCCTCCCATCCCTGCCCACACCGCAGCTGGACAACCTGATAGGTGGTCCAAATGCGGAGACACCCTGCTGATAAGGAGAACAGGACCCCTCACAGATGGGTGGAGCAGGTTGAGCAGGTGTCCTGCCACCCCATTTAATATTATGGGCGTTTCGGAAACTGCAGTTTGCGCCATTCCCATTCCCTGTCTTTGGGAGAGCCGGAGATTCCCACTGTTGCGCTCAGAAACCGTCCGACCCTCCCATACCATTGAATGGAGCAGCAAATGGTGTGTTCAACCAGTCGCTCCACACATTAGTGAGAACAGGTCTCCCCCCTTCTCTGGATTGCTGGGGACCCCAGCAGGTGGACCATCAAAGATTAGCTTGTCATCCCCTATTCAAACATTGCATCTTATTCTCTTTTTTTTACGTTTCAAAAGAGAACATATTGGCCTTTACAATTATCGTACGCAAAAGTGTGAGAGACATCTAATGAGCCCAAAATGTTCTTCCGTCTGACGGCGCCCATTTTTTTTTAGACACGTTCTAGCGTTGTTTTTCACAGCGTCCACTTTTTAGTTGCTAGAACTAGAAAAAAAAAAAAAAGGGGGAATATCATCCTCCAGCCAACTTTTTGTACATGACTTTCTTCAACTCGGAACGTAGAACCTGAACCCGCATTCTAGAAATACAAAGCATATCCTAGGCCACTAAAGTGGAAACCTCTACAAAATAAAGCAATATTATAACAAAAAGCAACTACGACTAGTGCTAAGTGAGCAAAATCACAAGATCTGGCCAGGTCCTTGAAATATTTGGGACAAAGCATTTTTTTAGAGCAGTTCTAAAAAAAAAAAAAAAAAAAAAAAAAGGACATCTTGGAATATAGGGCAAGTCTTGCTCTTCACTAGAAAAGGATGGCAGCTCCAACAAAAAAAAAAATTGCTGGGGGTCGTTCAGGTAGGAAAACCACTGTCCATTGTGCAGATTCACCGATATGGAGCTGGGATCTATTGGATGAAAAGTGTCAATTTCAACGAGATACTCCTCTACCAAGGAGGAATCTTTAGCCACAAAAAGACCCCTAAATGAAGAGTGAGATTTAATCTTTTTAGACAAAAACACAGATCCGTCGGCAGAAGGGGGTGAACAAAGAAGTGATATTCTTTACATCTGCATGGTAAAGATGGTGAACTTCAGATACGAAAACATAAAATGGGGAGGAGGGCTTCCTGTCTCCAGGTGAACTCTGCCCCGGTGGAGGACGGAGCATCAAACAGTCTCTTTATGAAGTTCCAGGATCTGTAACAGTTCTCCAAAATAGAAGCAACAACATCCACAGAAAAAAAACCCTGCTTTTCCGTAAAGGTTATGGGTCAGTAGCCAGAAATGGAATATATAAAACATGAAAGGGGAGACTGAAGACCTTGTATTGGAAAACATTTCCCTGGTTATATGAAGTCATGCAGCTAAATCTGGATACAGGTTAGACCCCAACTGAGTAACGCAACGTAAGGGAGATCATAGAGCGGAGCATTCCTTTATCATACAAATAAAAAACATGGGATCCAAACCAAGTATGTGTGTGGGTGGGGGTGGGGGTGGGGGGGGGGGTTTGGGGGATTATGGAAATAAAGACAGTGAATAATAAGTCCACAATGTGAATATTGGACTCTGTTTTGGGCTTCAAACTGCATAAAGAATTTAACAGGAATCCAAATTCCGGGGTGGGAATATCTACATTGCAAACTTTGGCGCAAACTTCCAAAAAATTGAGCGCTGAATTAACGACGACGATATATAGCAAAATAATTTACATGCTCTCCAAGAAACATACAAGGCATGATGGGTAACAGTCTAAGGTACAAAATAATCGAAATTTTGACCCTGCCTTTCAAAGGGAACCTGTCACCACATTTTTCACAAATACAACCAGTGACAGGTTCCCATAGAGCCCTATTAAATAATTTTTTGCTAAATCAAGGGTGTAATTTGTTTCCCTCACATCCCCATAAAATAAACTTTGTAATCTTACCTAGCATACAGCCAGATCTAGACCGAGTCAAGGGGCGTGTCATCCTCTGAGTAAGCAGCTCCTCCCCAAGTCTCAGCACACAACACTTAAAAGTTCAAGAGTTCCAAAAAATTAGGAGCCGGGCTGAGACAAGCTTTAAAAATAAAATAAAATAAATAAATAAAATAAAACGTTGCAACCCCGTCTGATCTGTGCCCCTGTTTGTTTACAGGGGCACCTAAGCTGTTCTTGGGGAGCGTCCGAGCGTCGTGGCCGGCCTCGCCCACATGTGATAAGTGAAAGTGGCCGGCCAGAAGCTCCCCGAACACAGCTTCTGTGCCCCTTTAAACAAAAAGGGCCACAATTCAGATGGATCGCGGCGTGGAACATCAGGAGCGTCGGAGGAGGCGAGTACTGTAATAATAAAAAAAATAATAAAAAAAAAAAAAAAAAAAAAAAAAAGCTCTCCCCAGCCCAGCTCCTAATTTTTTGGAACTCTCGGACGACAACCCCTTTACTGCCTGAATAGACTTCTACTCCTCCCAAACCTCCATGGAGGCATCATGTGAATTCATGTGATCAGATACAAGCATGGGATACAGTCTACAAATGTAAGAGGACCTTAGGGAACATCACCCTGGTCAAATGATTCAGCCTGAATGCATGCCAGATTAGAGAACTATAGCTCTTATGGGGACGCAAGGGGAATAAATTTAAAGCTAAAAGAAGGTGATCATTTAGTCAATAGGGCTCTAGGGGAACCTGTCACTAGCTGTATTTGTGAAAATGTGGTGACAGGTTCCCTTTCAAATGTCATTTCAGAGACCATATGGCACACCCTAGGATACATTTCCATTATAAAGCTACGGTATCCAGAAGGCCTTGCTGCAGGTGGGGTGGGGTATATTACTACTGGATTCTTGTTTTTGGGTTAAAGTAAATCTAGCACATGGATGCATCACTTCTTACATGCTGGCACGTGCCTCCTGAAGAAGGATCCATTCTTCTTTTTGCTTTTTATAGCTTAGTTTTTGGGAAAACGGTCTTTTAAAGTTATGCAAATGAGCCTCCGGGGCTCCTGGTTACATCACAGAAGCCCCTTCTGGCTCCATCGTCTGCTAATTATTCACACGTCCATTCAGCGTTTGCCTGTCTCCTCTCTTCCCAGCCATAAAGCCGAACGTAGGCGTGAATAATTAGCAGACAATGGAGCCAGTAGGGGCTTCTGTGATGTAGCCAGAAGCCCTTGAAGCTCATTTGCATAGTTTTAAAAGACAGTTTTCTTAAAAAACTAAGCTGTTAAAAGCAAAAAGAAGAATGTATCCTAATTCTAGAGGCAAGCGTGCTTGGGTTAGTAGCACTGAACCAATGTGGTAGATTTCCTTTAAAATTATTCCCTAGATCCGGAGAAGGAGGAATATCCATTTCCATTGAAGATGATAAATCCGCAACTCATAATTACTCGCTATAGATATGTAGCTTTTAAAAATATTTCGTATTGGAATCAACCAATCGACTCCCTCCCGCATTCACCTTCCCTGTATTCTGGGTTAGGTCTCAGAAGTATTTGCACCCTGGTCTTCATCTTGGCTCTACCGGGAGTTACTGCTCTTCGAGGGGAATAAAAATTGGCCATTCCTCAGATCATTTATCTAAAACTCCTAAGGTCAGTCTCCACCCGGCACTGTACACATCACACAGCGACAGATGGTGATAAAATTGTCAGAGCCCTAGGAATATTTATTCTATATGGATACGGAGACCTGGGAGTCCTCGGCCATCAGTCATTCGTTCTGCTCCATGACACCGAAGGTCTAAGCCACGTCCTCCCATACAAACACAAGACAGCGGCAGATCACTTCCTCTCCGCGGTACAGGAAGCCCAGATAGAAACACAAATAACGGGAGATAAAGGAATTCTTTCACCTAAAATCTTCTCAAAAACAGATGCGAGTTTTTCGGTCTTTGGTTGACCAATAAAAATCACGGTGGTGGGCAACTCCACAGCAGGATCCTGAAGATCAGCCTGGGCTTTTTCCCATAGAGCTCATATTTCGGAGCAGGGCTCAACCCTTAGTCCTCCAGCTCAAGAGGTGACAAAGAAAAGTTCGGCCCTCCATGCAGAGAACCAACCTGTCCATGCGTTATGGTTGACCATGGATTCCAACATCTATTTTTGAAGAACAGGTTCATCCCTTCGTAGAAGGTCCAACCAAAAAGGCTTGTAATTGTGGTTATAGATTTTTGAAGATGGCTCTTCCCGTTTAGTTTTTTTTTCTTTTCAGACACCATTACTCAAACCCTGGAAACTTCCTTTTACTGGGATGACCAAAAAAAGGGAAGATGTACATGCCCGGCTTTGCTCTTTGGATCCAGTTTTGTAGTGGTCTCCCCATCTTCCAAACTGCAGATGAAGCTGGAAGACACAACACCCCCTTAAAAGGAAGTCTACTACCAGGATGAAGGATTGTAAAACGAGCACACTTTTGTGCTGGTGGATCCACTCTTATTTTAGCTTCTTTGGCCCTTTTTTTTTATTATAAAGGCTTTAAAAAGTGTGCATATGGAACCAGGAGCCCCTCAGGGTCATTTGCATAATGTTTAAAGTCTTTTAAAATAAAAAAGAAAAACAAGATCAGGAGGAGCTAAAAGAAGAGCAGATACTACCAGAGGGGGTACACTCTAGCATGTAAGTGTGCCTAGTTTACAATCCTTCATCCTGGTGGTAGATTTCCTTTAAGCCAATCAGTGGTCCTCGTTGCTCTCTGAGCAGGACAAGTATTTTTGAGTTTTGGACATCCAGGAGATTCCTGGAAATCCCTTTTAAAGGAAACCTACCACCAAAGCCATGATACCAGGGACATTACCACAGTCACGGTGCCTGGATCTATGTGTAATCTCCTTATATTTGTTACCCATGGCCTCCTTCCAAGGGCAATTCCGCTAATGAGCCATAATACTCTGGGGACATTACCAGAGGCCCTCCATGCTGTAGCTTCACAGGCTGATAATCTCACACACTGTGGGGAGTGCTCCTGCATAATGTAACAGTGAAGCAACAGCATGGAGGGGCCCACCCCCAGAGCCCTTCTGGCTTATTAGCATAATTTTAAAAGTTGATTTTAGAAGGAAGGAGGCCTTGGATAACACATATAAGAAGACACCCCAGTCACGGTACCTGGATCTATGAGTAATGTCCCTGGTTTATCAGGATGGATTTTGGTGGTAGACCATATTAGGAGACGTTATGAGTTTCTTGGACAAACCGATAGGTCATATCTATGGATATGTGTACAACCCTATTGACTTGTAGGGATCACTCAGATTAGAAGTTCACTCCTTTGAATTAGTCCTAAAAAAATTGCAACTCCAATAATTCATCACCAAGACTGACTGCAGGATTGAGGAATTTTTGGCCTCAGTTTTAAAATTTATAGGAGAAAAATCTTTCGCAATCCTTCCTCTAAGGAATTCCCCATCTAGAGACATGCAAATGATTCCTCCATGTCGTCACCAGGACATTAGCAAAATATAGAAGAAAACTAAAAAGACTCCAAATCTTATAAACAGAAAGAAGTTACACAATTCCCACCAAACTCCAAAAATAATCCCGGAGCGTAACCTATAGAAAAACCTTTTCATGTAGGTTCAATTATAAAAATAAAGCAATCTCCACAATACACTCAGTATCATAAAAGAAGATGTGAAGTGCACGGGGGTCACTTCTAGGCCACGTTTCCTCTCCCTGCCTGGAGGGGAAATTTCCTGCCATTTTTCCCGGTCTGACAGGCGGAGCGCAGGATTTATTGTGCATATTACTACACGTTGCTGCATTGCCGGCTTACAGTCACAATAAGAAGAGGGGAGAGAATAAGCACCGGCTCCAAAGTGGGGAGAAGGCTTTATGGGGGGCACATAGATTACTCATAGCCGACAAATGATAGAGTGAGGACCCTTCATGCCGATCCTCTTTATACATTGCGTTTCCATTTTTTCGAAAAATTATGTTTTTTCAGTTGCCGTATTAAATATTCTGCATGTCACGTACAGGCAGCCCCTGACTTAAAGGGGTTGTCCGACATTAATAAAAACTTTACTGCAGAAGGTAAAAAAAAAAAATAAACCAAAACTTTCCCCTCTCCGATGCTCCTGGTGTCAAGCGCCACTGCCCACTGCTGCCATGCCCATTTGTTAACAGGAGGACAGCACCTCCTCTGCGACAACGCTACCCTCCTGGCGTGCCCACCCATCCCCAATATCCAGCGCTGTAGCAGGCGTGGGAAAACATACGGGCACGGCGGCTTGGTACGCCGGGGGTGCCGGTGGCATGTATAGGTTTACTGTTTATTCAGTAGGTGAAGTTATAACCAAGATGGCCGCCACAGGAAACTACAAGTCCCAAAATCCTTTAGTTCTCACGGACGACTCCGCCCTCTTCTGCTCTGCACCCAGTGATGATGTAACAAACTGTGCTGCTCTGTTACCATAGTAATGATGGGTAACTGCCATCACCAAAACACTGAGCATACTGGATGCACTGCAACCAACCGACTACAGCCAAACGTAGTGGTGATCACATGACCTGCCCAGGCCGGTGCATGACATGTGATGTGGACATGTGACCAGCGGCCATCTTCTGTCCTGTGTCTTCTCCGCGCGGAGGAAATTAACGGACTGATTAAAGGGCCGGGAGCATTTTATTTCTTCATTACAGTCTATGTCACCAGCATTTTCTGCTAAGGGGAGCAAAATTTTAACAACTAATTACATATTAGCTTATATTTTACCGACTCATTTGTATATGAATTATGCCGATTCCTGGAATACCCCTTTAAAATTAATATATTACCCCGCTTGCTGCATCTCTTTCACTAATTTGTATGGGCCACTACAATTTTAGCTTACTACTCGATGCAGACAAAATCTCCTGCGGGGTTGGTCTTCCAAACTTTAGAGATTGGTGTTGTGATGGTGATCTGGAGCCTTCGGTGCGTCTGTAATAGTCCTTTACTCATCTCCCTCTGCAGGTTATACCATGGCTGGAAGCCAGTAAGACAACCCCCTGAGGACTCATGCTACGGCGGGCCCGACTATTACAGTAATCCTTGGTCACCCAGATTCTGGAGGAGGATGGCTGCTAAATTCAGAGCTGAGCACTTCTTTAAAGATCTAAACTGGTTATCTACTTAGTCTCTTACAAGTCTGACAGATCCTTTCCCTTTGGGAGAATGAAAGGCTCAACACAAGGGTCGGCTCCAGGTTTGAGGAGGCCCCTGGGACGCAGAGCCTCAGTAGGCCCCTTTGCAGAAAACTCACACGGCGGCAATAAAAATTCAGAAGCTAAAAACAAACAAAGTCTCCTGCTCCCTAAAATATTCACTAATCATCCCCCTTCACATCCTATGCATTCATTAGATACAGCACCACCTCAACCCCATGGATTCCTTACATACAGCCCCCCCCCCCCCCCAGCAGCTCTGGGCCCCAGCAGCTTTTGCCCGAGTATGCGTAGTGCTGGCGCCAGCCCTGGCTCAACAGCTACAGCCTTTGCTCCGCCACAGGGACCCTTTGTCCCCCTCTCTTCAGCATATTCTGGCCTTCAACCGATCCTTGAGGACTCTGACCCTTATTACTTAGTGACGTGCTAGAGGTGTGGGGAAGAGGAGGGAACCTTTCACCCATGTATATTTTGAGAACCCATTTGGAGGCCTAGCCAGGACACTGGGTGCCTACTAGACTTTTCTCAAATATAAAAAACCAGGTGGATGCCACAATTGTTTATGGAACAGGAACTGCGCTCCTGTTTTCAATTGTCTTCCTACCATTAATAAAGCAAATTATAAAAAATAAAAAAAAAATATAATAATAATAAGCTTTTTCGCCATTTCACAACACAGAAAAATGTAATAAGTGATAACAAAAAAGGTCCCCAAAATGTTAGCAATTTAAATGTTGGCTCCGACGTCCGAATAAGGCGAAACAAATTTATAATTTTAATTTTTTTTATTATTTTATTATTTTTCTGTGTTGTGAAATGGCGAAAAAGCAATTTTTTTGTTTTTTACCCCAATTCTAGGCATATTTGAGCTGCTGATTCGGAATGCTGAGGTTGTCGGTTTGAGGCCTCTTAAAATGCCCCCTTGTGTTACGTGTCGAAGCGTTACAATCGTTGTCGCAAGCGGGATAGGTGTGGGATTTCAATCTATCCAATCCTTTGGTTTCGTAGGAGAAGGAGCAGCCGCGTAGGACAGCAAATCACATAAAATACACAAGAACAATAAACGTTCTAAAACAAAATCAATTTTTGTTAATCCGTTGGCATTTTTGGTTTTCAAGTTGGTCAAACAAAAATTCTAAAAAAGTTAGAGATGTTTTGGGGGCTCAGTATTAATCTCGCTTATTTTTCACTTCGATTACACTGTAAGACTCTGAAGGGTTAAGGTTTCTGGCGAGTTTAGGACAAGTCATACAGGAAGGCTGAGGACCTACAAAACATCCACCTGTGGTTTGTGGCTGTCGTCTTAAGAAAGTGTGGGGGGGTGCGGGATTTTTTGGCACATCACTCGTGTTCTACATGGCTGTGCTCATTCTCGGCACTCCACATTCCTATCAAGTTCGGTAACCAAGAAACCGCACACAGAGGGGGAAAAAGTCACCACGGCCTTGCTAAAAATCAGGTCCTGGGGGGTGCCAGCCATAATGAATGAGAAGAGAAACTTCCTGAAATATACAGGAGGAAGGCAAGCGCCCAGCTCTCTGGAGGGGAGAGGACGACAAAAGAGGTTAAAAACGAAAAGTCATTGGCATCAAAACAGAAACAAAACAAAAATAGATGACACCATCAAATGTGTTCCTCTGTGTAGTTTTTTTTTTTTTTTTTTACAAAAATGTAAGTAAACTTTCTAGCGCAATCTATTACAAAATTGTAGGATAAGTTACAATATGACAAGACTCCTTTTTGTCGGTAACCTTCCAGGTTGGTGATCGTGTAATACGTGGGAAGCAGGACTTGCCGATTTCTGCACTTGCCTTCTCTTGGGTGCGGCCTTGCGGGTCTATGTGTTGGTGTTGTTTCTCTGCCTGAACCTTAGGTGCAAGGAGCCAGGTTTACTTGGCCTGTCATGGTTACACGACCAGGTCTACTCCTAGTGGTAGCGACCTAGTGTTCCCCTGCAGCTAGTCAGAGTCCCATATGAATATGTTATAGGTGTTGTTGGACTTTATAAAACAAAAAATGTAACAATTGGGCTTGGGGGGGTCGTAAAAAATAAGTGAACTTAACTTCTTTGGTGCAGCACCATCTGCGCTGTACCAGACGTTGGGACAGAGGACGGGTGGACGTACCAGGCTGGTGGAAGTTGTTGGCGAGAAGGTGGCGTGTCTCTGTAAACAAACAGGGCCACCGCTCCGACGGCTGACGTTGTGGGAGACTGAGCTCCAGAGAAGGCAAGTACACCTTTTTCCCCTCCCATGTACAGCCTTATTTAGGCCCCCCAGCTTCTCTGGGCCCTGGCACTTGCCCTGGTGATGGCGCCGGTTTCTGAAGATTCATTACAATGAGCCAAAATGTAAAAAGGCAATATACTATAATACTGTGCATTGCAGTATATGGTAGGAACGATCCGACCATCTAGGGTTAAAGCACTCAAATGTCCGAAACGCGACTTATGCCATTTTACAGAACGTAAAAAAAAAAAAAAATGTAATAAAATGTCTCATCCTGCAGAAAATGACAACTGACACATCTCTGTAACCAAAGTATGAAAAAGTCATTAGAGACAGAAGACGGTGACATACATTTTTTTTGTTCACATAGTTTTCATTTATGAAAATGTATTAAAAACACAATAAAACCCGATATAAAATGTATATCGTACCGAGTTGTGTGTTTTTTGTTTTTTTTTTAACAATTTCACCACATTTGGAATTTTCCAGCTTCCCAGTACACGGCATGGAATATTAAAATATCGTCACTGAGGAGCAAAATCTGTTACACAGAAAATAAGCCCTCACACATCTCTGTACACGGAAACATTAATAAAGTTATGGATTTTTGAATGTGGGGAGTTAAAAATGAGCAAAAAAAGCCTTAAAGGGGTTAAAAAAAGGTGAAAAACCAATGAAGACTGGCTCCCATATTTTAAAGGCACCAAGGAAGACAGGCACGGAGACTTTAAAGGAAATCTGTCAGGATGAAGGATTGTAAACCAAGCACTGACATACTGGTGTGTGCCCCCTCTGGTCACATCTGCTCTGCTTTTAGTTTCTTATGCTCGTATTTTTTTTCTTTTTAAAGTGTTAAATAAATATGCAAATGAGCCTGAGGGGCTCCTGTATGTACAGAGGTTAATGGAACCTGGAGCCTCTCAGGCTCATTTGCATAATCTGTAAAGCTTTTTTATGTAAAAACAAGGGCATAAGATGCCAAAAGAAAAGTGTATCTTGCCAAAGGACACACACACACCAGTATGTCAGTGTGCTTGGTTTACAATCCTTCATCCTGGTGGTAGATGTCCTTTAAGCCCCAGTCAAGTGACAGGATGACCGATTTAACCCCCACCATCACACTGGTCACACATTTGTATGCTGGCTACAACCTAACACCCCCATTGTCACACCGGTCACAGGTCACCACCACACCAGTGCAAGCTGGTCAGACATCTCCCCATCACACCAGTACACACTGGACGAAATAACCGGTTTGTCTACTAGGTAGAAAGTCATGTTTCCCTTTGGTCTCCCATCACTACGGACCAGTCCGTTTAGCTTGCGAGGGGGAGGGGGGGGGGGGGGGGGACTACCAAGGCTCAAGCGAACTCACAAAATGACCAAAACTGCGGCTTTGTTATGGAGCTCCCATATTTAAAGGACCTGACTTGTCAAGTGGGCTCTGCTTTTAATCTGTCCTTCACAAAGATGTGGCTAAGCTGCAATACCTGCCGGAGACTTATGATGGTGAGTGGCGCTGTTTCTGGAAAGGAACCCTCACCACTCCGGTGTATAGATTGTGTCTGGTATTGTAGCTCAGCATCAGCACATATGAGGGTTTCTACAAGAAAAATCTAAATGGACATTAGGTATTAAAGGGGTTGTCCGAGAGTAATGAAAAACAAAACAAAACTAAAGGTGGCCGGAGGGGGCTACTTTAAAAAAATAGTATGCAAGATGTACTTACCTTCTGGTGCCCTCCGGTATCCCGTGCTGCTGTCCGGGCGCCATGTAAACAAACATGGCCGCCGGAGCAGCGCTGGACTCAGCTTCCGGCCGGACCCGACAACCTTCCGGCCCCCATACACAATGCTGTGAATAGGGACGGCTAGGCATGGCTGGCCACAGCCGGCTGGAAGCGGAGTCCAGCGCTGCTCCTGCGGCCATGTTTATTTACCGGGAGCGACACCGGAAGGCAAGTACATCATTATTTTTTTAAGCAGCCCCCTCAGGCGACCTTTAGTTTTTTTTTTCATTACTCTCGGACAACCCCCTTTAAAATTGTCAAATTTTTCCCCTCCACTTCCCTTAAATCTATTTATATCCGGATCGATCTTATTGTCTTCCGAGCAGCGATGAGCGACTACCACTGTATACACGTATTCACAGTAGACACCCATACAATCGCTACAGGTCAGGGAGAGGTCAGAGGCCACTAGCGGTGGTGATGACCGTCTCACTCCAGCACCGTGATGGTCTCCCGTTCTGGCGTAGTCATGGGATTTGCTTTGGCCAATCTGTAGGATGCCGTTGGTAACGTAGAGGCCACTGACTGGTCAAAGACGAACCCGTCACCGATGGCACTTTCAGCAGTACAGATGAGGAGACCACCGCAACACAGGAGCCGAGAACGCTTTGGTTACCCCTGTACCACCTTCCAGAGGAGTTTCCGGGATGCCTGGGAAACCCCTGTGAAGAAGAGAAGAGCACTGAAAACATAAATCATGAGTCACGGCAAGTATGGGAGAAAATTTGGAATGTGGAAAATTTCTCACAAGTTTTAGACACATTTTTAGAGATTTTTACAACTAAGAAAACGTGGTTTGGCTTTGTGGGGGGGGGGGGGGGGGAGTGGTGTAGATTCAACAAAGTCTGAGCTACTGTGCAAAAAATGTTAACTAGGAGATGTATTATTAGACTTATAGACTCATTATAGAAATCCACTGACGTTCCTGACAATCTTTTAGGGAAAAAAAATAAAAAAGAAACACTACTGTCCCTCTTGATGCAACTTGAATAATAAAAAAAATGACCAATTATAAAAGGACCGGGGAGAATTTGGTGATCGTTGGCGGTCTGACACCTACCACAAGGACAGGAGTCCGTGTCCCTCATCTAAACGCAGCATCTCTGACCACGCTGGACTGCTACTCCATTCAGGTGTTTAAGTGGGACATTGTCTCGTTGTCACAGAGGTTGATCCCTCCACCAATGATAAAGTCATCCCCTTTGCCGTGGAGCCCATTTTATAGCCAAAGACATTAACCTTCCTGTCGGTCGGACATGGGAGGAAACCAACACAAAAATATGCAATCTCCATGCAGATGTGGTCAAACTGACCCTGGGGACCCAGTGCCCCACGGCAATACAATTGTACAAATCCATGACCCTCCGTGTTGCCCGTACTGACTTATCTGTACAGCAATTTAGACACAGCTTCCCCCATCGAAAACCGGAGGAGAGGATGAAGCACCTGGTCAGGAGGGCAGGATGACTGGTGGGCATGAATAACCCCGGAGAGGGGACAGGAGGTGAGGAAGCATAAATCAGGGGCAGTAATTGGAACTGTCAGTGTAAATGGAGGCTCTCAGTCCAGACTTGATGGATGAGCTATGGTCAGACCTGGAAGAAGCTTGGACAGCGGTCGTGTGCAGCTTCTCCATTCAACAAATATGTGGCCGGTTTACAAATACCAACAGCCCCGGGGCCAAACTACCCCCCTAAGGGCATAACTCAGGGATTCCAATGGGAAAACAAGCATTCCTACCTCTTACTCCTTCAAGGACATATATCCCTTGGTGTGGAGATGGACTACAAGACCCAGCAGGCAAGCTGAAAGCCCTCCGCACTACAAAAATCTATTACCCTTTTATGTGTGTGAACCTCATGGTCAGTAGAGCAGATCTCTGCGTTTCCATACTCATCTTGCTTAGGTACAAGCACATACATATGTATATACCATAGTGGCCCCTACAGCTTCTGCAGGTGACATTAGCCATACCTGACATGAAGGGGTTAATCTCATCATGTTATACAAGAATTCTCATACGCAGGTGCATTTTACCTGCAGAAAGTTATAACCTAATGCACATACCACAAAGTTGTGCAACTCTCGTCTCACGACGTACAGATCACCGGCTACGAGGAGCAACTTAATTAAAAAGTCACTGCGTCTTTTCATGTTACGAGAATTGGGTAATACAGAACGGCCATAAATCTCAGAGGCGTCTAAGGAGACGTCTACCATCATTGGAAGAGATTATTCACTGCAATTAGGACTGTCTTCTCCCTGGGAATTTGAAGAGTTAAATCAAGGTCAATTGTGGGTTGTTGGCAAAATTTTTTAAAAAAATTATGCCAATCCCCGGGCAGATAATATCTCAAGATGGAGCAGAAGTGGATAAGTGTTGGAAGGCTCCAAAAATGCTATTCCAAGTGTTAATCTCGATGGTACATCTATATAGGGAGAGGAACTTGAGCGACCAGTGACCGGAAGCTGCGACAAAAGCAGAGAACTTTACAGGAGTCACCAGTATGGACATAAGAACCATGAGGGCTGGAGACCTAGAAGGCTCCTTCACACACATCTCCTACTCCTCCCAGGAGTCATCAGTATGGACATAAGAACCATGAGGGCTGGACACCTAGAAGGCTCCATCACACACATCTCCTACTCCTCGCAGGAGTCACCAGTATGGACACAAGAACCATGAGGGCTGGACACCTAGAAGGATCCTTCACACACATCTCCTACTCCTCGCAGGAGTCATCAGTATGGTC
>WNYA01004400.1:0-19014 GCA_019512145.1 Engystomops pustulosus | reverse complement strand
CTGCATTGATGTGCCGGATCGGGGAATCCTCTGCATTGATGTGCCGGCTCGGGGAATCCTCTGCATTGATGTGCCGGCTCGGGGAATCCTCTGCATTGATGTGCCGGCTCGGGGAATCCTCTGCATTGATGTGCCGGCTCGGGGAATCCTCTGCATAGATGTGGGGGTCGGGGAATCCTCTGCATAGATGTGAGGGGTTGGGGAATCCTTTTTTTAAATGTATCGGATCATCGGAAGAGCAGGAACCATGTCATCCGCAAAATATCATGAAATGATATCTCTATATGGTGTCTCTACATCTCCCAGTTGATTTTTAATCTACTTTTCCATATCGTCCCCCATGATGTTCCCCTGGACAGGAAACTGAGAGCATTAAAAAGCTCCTCCCTCAACCTCCCACCAGTGTTTTTCCTGTCCCTACAGGGCTGCTTGCTCCACCGGGGCCTTCCTAGTCCGGGCTCCTTGGAAGTTCTACTTGGGGTCTCCAGGTCCCGGGTTGCCCATCGGGCTGTGCTGGCGGCCACACGGCTCCATGCAGGTCAGCAGCAGCCCATAATAATAATAATACGGCACATAATACCCGTCCGGTGTTACTGGAAGTGAGGCCTCCGCGACACAGCCTAGGAGACTGAATGACCCTAAGTAACTGTTTCCGAATGACGACATGGATGTGCTAATCAACACTTTAAGATACACCCTGAACATTGAGGACACTGTTGAAGAAAAGTCAGTAGTGGACGAGCTTTTTGGAGGACTGAGACAAAAAGGTCAGAGTTTTTCCTATCATTGATAGCCTTAAAGGCCTTATCCAGGATGAGTGGAAGGACCCGGAAAGAGGTTTAAACGTCCCAAAGGAATTCAGAAGTCGTCGTCTTTTGTGTGACACAGAGGAAACAAAGATTTGGGACAATGTAACAAAAGTAGATGTCCCTATTGCTAAGGTGGTTAAGAAAACCGATCTACTGTTTGAAGATTCTACTCCGTTAAATGATGCCATGGATAGGAAAAACTCCAAGAAGCGTGGGAGACCTCAATGGCTACTCTGAAAACAAATATTGTGACAACTTCTTTTTGGTTAAGGCAACTAGAAGATCACCTTAAAGAAGAAAGTTCCAGAGAAGAGATCTTAGACTCCCTTCCGCTACTAAAATCGGCTACGCCTTTTTTGGCTGATGCTTCAGCTGAAACCATTAGTTTCTCAGCAAGAGAAGCAGCATTATCTAATGCGACAAGGAGGACACTCTGGCTGAGGCAATGGTTAGGGGATGTTCGTTCCAAGTCAAAATTTTGTGGCCTTCAATTTTCTGGTGAATTCCTCTTCGGGTAAGAACTGGATGAAATCCTAGACAAGGCAGCAGATAAGAAGAAAGGGTTTTCTGAGTCTAAACAACGACCAAAGAAGCAGTTTTTTCGTAATTTCCGATCAACTGAGGACCAGTCAAAATCCAAAAACAGACAAACCTGGAAACAAGGATTCTGGAAGGAAGTGTCTGGCCTGTTGAACCTAAATGTGATCAGCCCAGTCCATCCAGAAGAAAAAGGTATGGGTTATTATTCTCCTCTGTTTTTAATTAAAAAACCAAATGGAGCTTTTAGACTAATCACAAACCTAAAATATCTCAACAATTGGGTGACATATGTCAGATATAAAATGGAATCAGTAAAATGTGCTTCTCCATTGATATCCTACAAGGCCCTTTTATGTACCTTAGACCCAAGGATGCATATTATCATGTTACTATTCACCCAGAGCCACAAAAATACTTACGGTTTGCGGTGTTATCACCTTCAGGAGAAGAGTTTCATTTTGAATTCACGGCTTTACCTTTTGGTCTCGCCTCCGATCTCCACCAAGATCATGGCAGAAGTTGTAAAATACTTACGAACAGAAGAAGTCTTTGTTGTTCCATACCTAGACGAATTCCTACTGATCTGAGACTCTGTAGAGATTCAGAAGAAGTTCACAACATAAGTTCTACAGACTCTAGGATGGATCATAAATTTGGAAAAATCAGATCTTGCCCCAAATCACATAAAGGAATTCTTAGGAGTATCATTGAACTCTATAACACAAACCTCTAATCTTCCACAGGAGAAAGTAGACAGACTGCTAAAGAAGATCAGAGATTTCCAAAAGAAGGAATCAGTTTCAGTCTGGACAGCAGTGAGCCTTCTGGGGACCATGACCTCATGCAATCAAAGTGTGTCCTGGTGCCAAAATCACTCAAGGATTTTGCATTCTGGATCCTTTCAAAATGGAACAGAAGCTATCGCACTTCAGAAGATATCGCAAAAAATATTTTGGTGGTCACAAGAAAACATTCGGTCAATGTCAGCTATCCATTTAAAAGGCTCAGAGAATGTGGTAGCAGACTATCTCAGCAGGACTCAGATCCTTCCTCATGAATGGAGCCTGAATGAAGAAATCTTCATTCTAAGATGGGGTCTACCTGCTATCAAACTATTTGCTTCAAGAAAGAATTGCAAGGTGGAAAAATTCTACTCTCTGTATCCAAGACAGGTTCCTTGGGGACTAGATGCCTTCTCACAAGTCTGGAATCAAGACCTTGAATATGCCTTTGCCCCAATTCCGGTGATATACAAAGTGCTACATAAGCTATTAATCAGCCCAGCCAAAGTAATCCTAGTAGTGGCCGAAGAAAATTTGGTTCCCATTCCTACAAAAATTAGCACTGGATTTTCCGTTCATCCTTCCAAAGAGACTGGACCTCCTACATCAGGGCCCAGTCCTACATCAGAACCTGGGCTTCCTAAACTTATCTGCCTGGATCCTGAAAGCTCCTTCTTAAACTAGAATGGACTGTCATGTAAGGTAATAAAAACCTTAAGAAATAGTAGAAAGCTGGTAACTCATGCTATATATTTAAAAATATGGAAAAACTTTTGTTCGAAGGACATGCCTCATCAAGATACTCTCAATATCTGTCAGATTCTTGATTTTCTACAGGAAGGGTTCGAAAAAGGTCTACGGCCCAGTACCCTGAAATTCAGGTCTCGGCCTTAAGCTCCTTCTTTTCTACAGCTCTGGCGGAACACAGGTGGGTAAAAAGATTTTTCCAGGCCTGTCTTCGCCTACGTCCTACTATTAAAGAGTCATCCCTTCAGTGGGATTTATCATTAGTCTTAGATGCTTTAACCACGGATCCCTTTGAACCTAATGACCCTCACAACATGCGTTTCTTGACACCCCCGGGCAGCCATCACATCGGCTAGAAAGCTAAGTGCGCTGCAGGCCTCATCTGTTTGTGAACCTTACTTGATAGTCGCAGAAGATAGGATTACACTCAAATCTTAAGGGTGTTCCTCTACCGCTCTTTGTTACAGAGGAGGAGCATCAATTGATGAAATTTGGAAAGCAGCCACTTGGAGCACAAATGTCACCTTTGTAAGACATTATAGATGTCTGGAAAGTTCTTCAGGTTGTGTTCCCCCATGGGGGACGATATGGAAAAAAGGAATTAGTCCTTCGGTAATTGGGTTTCCATTAGTCCACCATGACAACGCTGATTTTTCCCTCCCATATATTTGCTGTAAAACTTGTATGTCATGACCTGAAAACTTGTATGTCATGACCTGCGGACGCGTAGGCCGTGACCTGCGGACGCGAATTCACATACTAAATAAAATTGAGTTGAAGCCGATACTGGTCTAGTTATTTGGTAAAACACTGGTGGGAGGTTGAGGGTGGACCTTTTAATGCTCTCAATTACAGAGGAAGGGGAAGCCACCTCCAGGGGGCCGTCATGGTGGACTAATGGAAGCCGAATTATTGGTGAGGACTAATTCCTTTTTTGCTTCACCAGTTTGTCGCCTTACAACATTTGAGAAAAATCGGATTGCTTTCATGTCATTCAGGTTTTTTTTGCAGATCTATTGCCATTTTTGGAGGTACCTGGTCTTCATGTGAGACAAAAAATAGTGCTGGCTGCAATTTTTTTCCTCACTGTCTGAACATCCGTGTAAAAAAAGGACATGTGAATAGACCTATAGGAAACACTGGGTCTGTATGCCATCCGCAAAAACACCGATAGCACACGAACATCAAAAATTCTGAATGAGCCCTAAATGGTACATTACCAGGACAACCTTCACAATACACATAAAATACTAAGAAACTAAATCTCTCCTCACAAAACACTAGTGGACTTTTACTGATCGTGTTTCCATGATGCGATTGGGCCGAGCCCTTCCCCCTGCATTGCATTTCTAATGTTCCAATGTTATCGTCCCATGTGACTGCACTCTAAACATTCAGACTTTTTTTATTTTCATGAAAATATTGTATCGTTTATCGTGATACTTCTCAAGATATCGTATTGCACTTATTACATCAACAATTTACTGTTTTCCTGCCTTTTGTAGTTTTCCACCACAGCTTAATCTTAGTTTTCTGTGCAGATTTGATTTCCTTAAATCAGTGTCCCAGGATGATGTGGCCCCTTTATGGGTGAGGGGCCCGCAGTACTAGATCCTCCAGCTCATCCGGTTTCCTCATCTTCTTCTCCTCCAGACGCTCCTTCTCCTGAGTGACCACCAAGGATGGACAAGGACGAGATCACCAGAAGAATATTCAGCCTCGCCCTGGAGATCATCTCCCTGCTGAGCGGAGAGGTAATGGCCTCCACATTTCTATCATCTTTATGACCAGTCAGACATCGGGGGAGGCTCCATAATAGGGAGAGACCGGAAGAAGCCCACATCCTCTAGAACAGCTTCCAGACCTAAAATAAAGGAAAAGAGAAGAACAGAATACGGCCCAGAATTGTATGTGAAATCTGTCGTCCAGCCAGGAATTGCATTTATTTCCTCCCTTACACTCTGGGGTTTGGCGGCTGTAGAGTGGGGCTGCCCGGTGCACCAGGAGCAGGCTATAGTGCAATTCTATGGCAGGCCAGACCAAATCCACTGCTATCCGTCGGATTTATCAGGCGGCCATAGCCCCGGGGGAGAATCGTATGCCGGCGCTAAGTGCTCCCATATGATAAATGGAAAGACTAAAGCTTAGAAGAAAGCAAAAGACAAGGACCCTGGTGTTGCTGCTGCAATCAGTCTGCTCTGGAGATCTTTCCGCAGCCTGCACCTGAACTCGTGGTCCGGTGGTTGCAGCCAGTGTGTCATCCACCTCTGAGCCGCAAAATCGGGCAGAAATAAATCTGCTCTGATATTTTTGGTGGAGAAATGGGGCCGCAGAAACAACCAACAGCCATGTATCTGAGCCCATTGAAGCCCGTGCTAGTTGTGGGGAAAAACAACGAGCACACGTTCCTATAAAATAAATGGTCATATTTATGTCTTAGTCAATGTACAATGAATCTAATATACTAATGCAGTCTCTAAATTACTGGAGATGGGACTGATCCAGGGATTATTCTCATTGTCCAATATGGACAATGTCTTTTTCCCCTAGGACCCTGTAAATAAGATGGCGGCTGATGGCTGGTCCAAGCAGCAACATCGTTGTTTAGTAAATCATTTATTAAATTATTTTATATTGTTCCCTTATAAAGAATGGCTGGACCATTATACAACCTCTTGTGTCAACCCCTCATCCTCATAGTCTGTAAGCTCTTGTGAGCAGGGCCCTCACTCCTATTGTTCCATATGACTGTTGTTCTTTGTAATGTAATATAGTTGTATATGTCCCCTATGATTTGTAAAGCGCTACGGAATTTGATGGCGCTATATAAATAAAGATTATTATTATTATTATATTTATGGAGTTGGGAACAAATTTTCTACCACTAAATGTCTCTTTCCATACGCAGGATTGCACAATAGTGAAGAAGACATCAGGTAACAATATTGCCCCCAGCAGCCATTATCAGCTGTCAGGTGGGTGGAGCAGGAGCCGGGGCCCCATCACAGAGCCAGGAGAAGGATGGAGCAGGAGCCGGGGCCCCATCACAGAGCCAGGAGGTGGAGGGAGCAGGAGGCGGAGCCCCATCCCAGAGCCAAGAGGAGGAGAGAGCAGGAGCCGGGGCCCCATCACAGAGCCAGGAGGAGGATGGAGCAGGGGCCCCATCACAGAGCCAGGAGGAGGATGGAGCAGGAGCCGGGGCCCCATCACAGAGCCGCCTCCTCTCTCCCTGATCCATGAGCAGAGGATCCTAGAACTGACCATGAAGATGACTGCGCTGCTGACTGGAGAGGTGACACTGCTGGGGATGCTGGGAAATGATCCAGTAACGGCACTGGAGGGGTCTGGGTGATGACTGTGTCATTGTGTGTGTCAGGTTCCTATAAGGTGTCAGGATGTGGCTGTGTATTTCTCCATGGAGGAGCGGGAGTATATAGAGGGACACAAGGACTGGTACCAGGACGTCATGATGGAGGACCCCCGGCCCCGCACATCACACGGTAAGTAATCATCAGGTAGCAGGTGATTGTGTTGCCTTAATACCACATAATATGCACACGTCTACTTGCATTTACTGTGTACATTGTCCTTATCTGTTGGACCTTACTGAGCCATCAAATACCAGAACACTTCTAGCCTCCTAGCGGCAACCTACTAGTACAATAACTATCTGGATATCATTTTGTTACATCTGTGGACTAAAAAGGTTAGCGGTTCTGTTGTCGAAAGAAATTGAAGTCCAACCCTACAAAGTGGCTTTTCAAGAAAATGTGTCCAGTCAATGAAGTTGTTGCCACTGGTATTGTCCCATCTTCCTTATCACATGCAGCTGTCACCCCCATCCTGGAGACGCATCTCTGGACCCATCCACTCCGCTGAACTATCGCCCAATCTCACTACTTGAATTTGCTTCAAAACTCCTGGAACTACATGTCCATCTGAAACTACCCACCTAGGTTTCCGTTAACTCGCTCTTTGGGTTGAAAACCAGATTGTAGTTTGCCAATCACTTCATGGAGACTGCCCTGACCAAAGTCTCTAATGACCTAATGTCAGCCAAGGGAAGACATCACTACTCTGCTCTCCTCCTCCTTGACCGCTCCTCTGCCTCTGACAGCCATTCTGCTGCAGACGCTTTCTTCTCTTGGTATCACTGACCTGGCCCTCTCTTAGATTTCCTCATCTCTCCAACCGGACGTTCAGTGTCTATAACTCTCACACCACCCCTCACCTCGCCCCCTCTCTGTTGGGGTCCCTCAAGGTTTTGTCCTGGGATCCCTGCTCTTCACCGTCTACACCAAAGGCCTGTGACATCTAATTGGGTCCCGTTACATCTTTCAATACCATCCTATGCAGATGACACACTTCTATATCTCTGGCCCACATTTCACCTCTCTCTCATCCAAAATTCCAGTGTGTCCATCAGCAACATCCTTCTCTTCAGTTTTCTAAAACTTTGCATGGAAAAAATGGAACTCATAGGCCCAGATATATAAAAATTGGTGATATCTGCCTTTGTGCAGTTTCCTCACTCCTGTGTTAGTTGCGCCAGATAATTTAATAATGGGTCACAGTGTTCAATTATCTTCTGCAATCTGTACTGCTTGGGAAAGTGTGGACCCTGTTGCACCTTTTTATTTTTGGTGCATTTTTATTGTAGACCGTGCACCACAATAAATCTAGAGCAAACTCCAACTAAGCACTACCACTCCCCTATAGGTGCAGAGGTTTCAGAAGTGGTGGCCATAGTGCAACCGGTTATAGCGCAGACACTTTAAAAAGCACACTGGACATTTTTGGAGCAAAGTCAGACAAAAAACTGGCACAACAGCCAATCTGGCCCATAGTCCATCCCCCAAGTTTCCTAACACATCCCTCTCAGCAGAACTGACCATCACAGTCCATGTCTCTACGCTATCCCTAATCCCAAAAGTCCACTACAAAACAAATATCCAAAGGAAGTGGCATTAGGGTAATTTTTGCCTTCTCATTTAATCCTCACATCCAATTCCTTACTACAACCTGCTGCCTCCATCGTAAGAACATCTCTCTCATCTGACCCTTCCTCTGAGTCCATGCCCTCATCATTTCCCCTTTGGACAATTGCAATATTCTTCTTTGTGGTATTTTTACCCGTTTACTGAAACATATTCAATTTAAACTTCTATAATGGACATTTAGTCCAAACTTTCAGTTTTCATTTTAGGGGGTCCACTTTAAAATTGGATTAGTGTGTCATGGGCCTGTGTGGGCAATTCCTTCACTGATGATTCTCAATTGGCGTCCTGGAGGATAAAAGTCCTGGAGTTGATTTGAGTTGCGGTGATTGCATTTGGAAGTTTTTGCTGTGAAGAAAACATGTGGTCAAAGGAGCTTTCCGTGCAGGTCATGCAAGCCATCCGTAAAAACAAATGTCCTGCAAAAACTGAAATAAACGCATCCAAAAAAATTGCTACAATACTAAGAGCGGCAAAATCTACAGTTTGGTGCAAAGACCTGGATGCCCACAGAAGACAACAGTGGTGGATGATTTCCATGGAGAAGACAAACCATTAAGTGATCACCACTCTCCGTGATGTCGACAATGGATTAATATCCAAATCCATAAAGAGAAGACTGTATGAGAGTAAGTCCAGAGGGTTCTCTGCATGGTGCAAGCCACTCCTAAGCCTCAAGAATAAAAAAGCTAAAAACCATCTAAAGGTTCTGAACCAAGAGCAACCTCTACCAGAATAATGGAAAGAAGAAAGTCTGAAGGGGAGGTATGCACACAGCGAAGGTAGCATGAGCTGGGGCAGGCGCGGCGGAGGCGGTGTGTTGGCTGCGGGCAGGCGCGGCGGAGGCGGTGTGTTGGCTGCGGGCAGGCGCGGCGGAGGCGGTGTGTTGGCTGCGGGCAGGCGTGGCGGAGGCGGTGTGCTGCCAGGGGCTCTGGTTCACTAGTAGTTATTGATTTTGTGAAACCTAAAACAAGGCGACCCCAGAGTTTATTTTAGCAAAGAAGTGGAACATTCCTGAATGGTCTCTGATCTCCGCCTTTTTGCGCCTTATTTCACTTACTATAGACTAAACTTCAAACAGAAACAAACAAGCAGCCCCGCAGTAGTGGAGGAGACCACAATGTCTGGTGATGTCCATGAGCTCTAGATGTCAGGCAGTCACTTCCCACCCAAGTATTAGTAAGATATATCGTATATACTCGAGTATAAGCCGAGGTTTTTAGCATAAAAAAATGTGCTAAAAATCATAACTCTAGTCTAAGGGAAAAAAAACCCTCTGTGCTCACCTTTCCAATGTCCCCCACAAGTACTCTTCTGTCTACAGCTTCGGCTCAGTCTTTGGGTCCCCGCGCACTGGGTCGCACACACCATGACTTCAGCTGCTTGCCGACATCATAGTGTGTGGGCCTCATCGGCACATGCTATGATGTCAGCAAGCGGCTGAAGGCATGGGGTATGCGACGGCATCACGCGGGGACCCGAAGACTGAGCCAAAGCTGAATATAGAAGAGGGGGGGGGGGGATGCGGGGGGATGTCGTAAAGGTGAATACAGAGTTGTTTTTTTTTTGGAGGTTGGGAGGGGGGCAGACACTGGCTATGTACTGGGGGTGGAGGCACTGGCTATGTACTGGGGGTCTGCATTGATGTGCCGGATCGGGGAATCCTCTGCATTGATGTGCCGGCTCGGGGAATCCTCTGCATTGATGTGCCGGCTCGGGGAATCCTCTGCATTGATGTGCCGGCTCGGGGAATCCTCTGCATTGATGTGCCGGCTCGGGGAATCCTCTGCATAGATGTGGGGGTCGGGGAATCCTCTGCATAGATGTGAGGGGTTGGGGAATCCTTTTTTTAAATGTATCGGATCATCGGAAGAGCAGGAACCATGTCATCCGCAAAATATCATGAAATGATATCTCTATATGGTGTCTCTACATCTCCCAGTTGATTTTTAATCTACTTTTCCATATCGTCCCCCATGATGTTCCCCTGGACAGGAAACTGAGAGCATTAAAAAGCTCCTCCCTCAACCTCCCACCAGTGTTTTTCCTGTCCCTACAGGGCTGCTTGCTCCACCGGGGCCTTCCTAGTCCGGGCTCCTTGGAAGTTCTACTTGGGGTCTCCAGGTCCCGGGTTGCCCATCGGGCTGTGCTGGCGGCCACACGGCTCCATGCAGGTCAGCAGCAGCCCATAATAATAATAATACGGCACATAATACCCGTCCGGTGTTACTGGAAGTGAGGCCTCCGCGACACAGCCTAGGAGACTGAATGACCCTAAGTAACTGTTTCCGAATGACGACATGGATGTGCTAATCAACACTTTAAGATACACCCTGAACATTGAGGACACTGTTGAAGAAAAGTCAGTAGTGGACGAGCTTTTTGGAGGACTGAGACAAAAAGGTCAGAGTTTTTCCTATCATTGATAGCCTTAAAGGCCTTATCCAGGATGAGTGGAAGGACCCGGAAAGAGGTTTAAACGTCCCAAAGGAATTCAGAAGTCGTCGTCTTTTGTGTGACACAGAGGAAACAAAGATTTGGGACAATGTAACAAAAGTAGATGTCCCTATTGCTAAGGTGGTTAAGAAAACCGATCTACTGTTTGAAGATTCTACTCCGTTAAATGATGCCATGGATAGGAAAAACTCCAAGAAGCGTGGGAGACCTCAATGGCTACTCTGAAAACAAATATTGTGACAACTTCTTTTTGGTTAAGGCAACTAGAAGATCACCTTAAAGAAGAAAGTTCCAGAGAAGAGATCTTAGACTCCCTTCCGCTACTAAAATCGGCTACGCCTTTTTTGGCTGATGCTTCAGCTGAAACCATTAGTTTCTCAGCAAGAGAAGCAGCATTATCTAATGCGACAAGGAGGACACTCTGGCTGAGGCAATGGTTAGGGGATGTTCGTTCCAAGTCAAAATTTTGTGGCCTTCAATTTTCTGGTGAATTCCTAAGAACTGGATGAAATCCTAGACAAGGCAGCAGATAAGAAGAAAGGGTTTTCTGAGTCTAAACAACGACCAAAGAAGCAGTTTTTTCGTAATTTCCGATCAACTGAGGACCAGTCAAAATCCAAAAACAGACAAACCTGGAAACAAGGATTCTGGAAGGAAGTGTCTGGCCTGTTGAACCTAAATGTGATCAGCCCAGTCCATCCAGAAGAAAAAGGTATGGGTTATTATTCTCCTCTGTTTTTAATTAAAAAACCAAATGGAGCTTTTAGACTAATCACAAACCTAAAATATCTCAACAATTGGGTGACATATGTCAGATATAAAATGGAATCAGTAAAATGTGCTTCTCCATTGATATCCTACAAGGCCCTTTTATGTACCTTAGACCCAAGGATGCATATTATCATGTTACTATTCACCCAGAGCCACAAAAATACTTACGGTTTGCGGTGTTATCACCTTCAGGAGAAGAGTTTCATTTTGAATTCACGGCTTTACCTTTTGGTCTCGCCTCCGATCTCCACCAAGATCATGGCAGAAGTTGTAAAATACTTACGAACAGAAGAAGTCTTTGTTGTTCCATACCTAGACGAATTCCTACTGATCTGAGACTCTGTAGAGATTCAGAAGAAGTTCACAACATAAGTTCTACAGACTCTAGGATGGATCATAAATTTGGAAAAATCAGATCTTGCCCCAAATCACATAAAGGAATTCTTAGGAGTATCATTGAACTCTATAACACAAACCTCTAATCTTCCACAGGAGAAAGTAGACAGACTGCTAAAGAAGATCAGAGATTTCCAAAAGAAGGAATCAGTTTCAGTCTGGACAGCAGTGAGCCTTCTGGGGACCATGACCTCATGCAATCAAAGTGTGTCCTGGTGCCAAAATCACTCAAGGATTTTGCATTCTGGATCCTTTCAAAATGGAACAGAAGCTATCGCACTTCAGAAGATATCGCAAAAAATATTTTGGTGGTCACAAGAAAACATTCGGTCAATGTCAGCTATCCATTTAAAAGGCTCAGAGAATGTGGTAGCAGACTATCTCAGCAGGACTCAGATCCTTCCTCATGAATGGAGCCTGAATGAAGAAATCTTCATTCTAAGATGGGGTCTACCTGCTATCAAACTATTTGCTTCAAGAAAGAATTGCAAGGTGGAAAAATTCTACTCTCTGTATCCAAGACAGGTTCCTTGGGGACTAGATGCCTTCTCACAAGTCTGGAATCAAGACCTTGAATATGCCTTTGCCCCAATTCCGGTGATATACAAAGTGCTACATAAGCTATTAATCAGCCCAGCCAAAGTAATCCTAGTAGTGGCCGAAGAAAATTTGGTTCCCATTCCTACAAAAATTAGCACTGGATTTTCCGTTCATCCTTCCAAAGAGACTGGACCTCCTACATCAGGGCCCAGTCCTACATCAGAACCTGGGCTTCCTAAACTTATCTGCCTGGATCCTGAAAGCTCCTTCTTAAACTAGAATGGACTGTCATGTAAGGTAATAAAAACCTTAAGAAATAGTAGAAAGCTGGTAACTCATGCTATATATTTAAAAATATGGAAAAACTTTTGTTCGAAGGACATGCCTCATCAAGATACTCTCAATATCTGTCAGATTCTTGATTTTCTACAGGAAGGGTTCGAAAAAGGTCTACGGCCCAGTACCCTGAAATTCAGGTCTCGGCCTTAAGCTCCTTCTTTTCTACAGCTCTGGCGGAACACAGGTGGGTAAAAAGATTTTTCCAGGCCTGTCTTCGCCTACGTCCTACTATTAAAGAGTCATCCCTTCAGTGGGATTTATCATTAGTCTTAGATGCTTTAACCACGGATCCCTTTGAACCTAATGACCCTCACAACATGCGTTTCTTGACACCCCCGGGCAGCCATCACATCGGCTAGAAAGCTAAGTGCGCTGCAGGCCTCATCTGTTTGTGAACCTTACTTGATAGTCGCAGAAGATAGGATTACACTCAAATCTTAAGGGTGTTCCTCTACCGCTCTTTGTTACAGAGGAGGAGCATCAATTGATGAAATTTGGAAAGCAGCCACTTGGAGCACAAATGTCACCTTTGTAAGACATTATAGATGTCTGGAAAGTTCTTCAGGTTGTGTTCCCCCATGGGGGACGATATGGAAAAAAGGAATTAGTCCTTCGGTAATTGGGTTTCCATTAGTCCACCATGACAACGCTGATTTTTCCCTCCCATATATTTGCTGTAAAACTTGTATGTCATGACCTGAAAACTTGTATGTCATGACCTGCGGACGCGTAGGCCGTGACCTGCGGACGCGAATTCACATACTAAATAAAATTGAGTTGAAGCCGATACTGGTCTAGTTATTTGGTAAAACACTGGTGGGAGGTTGAGGGTGGACCTTTTAATGCTCTCAATTACAGAGGAAGGGGAAGCCACCTCCAGGGGGCCGTCATGGTGGACTAATGGAAGCCGAATTATTGGTGAGGACTAATTCCTTTTTTGCTTCACCAGTTTGTCGCCTTACAACATTTGAGAAAAATCGGATTGCTTTCATGTCATTCAGGTTTTTTTTGCAGATCTATTGCCATTTTTGGAGGTACCTGGTCTTCATGTGAGACAAAAAATAGTGCTGGCTGCAATTTTTTTCCTCACTGTCTGAACATCCGTGTAAAAAAAGGACATGTGAATAGACCTATAGGAAACACTGGGTCTGTATGCCATCCGCAAAAACACCGATAGCACACGAACATCAAAAATTCTGAATGAGCCCTAAATGGTACATTACCAGGACAACCTTCACAATACACATAAAATACTAAGAAACTAAATCTCTCCTCACAAAACACTAGTGGACTTTTACTGATCGTGTTTCCATGATGCGATTGGGCCGAGCCCTTCCCCCTGCATTGCATTTCTAATGTTCCAATGTTATCGTCCCATGTGACTGCACTCTAAACATTCAGACTTTTTTTATTTTCATGAAAATATTGTATCGTTTATCGTGATACTTCTCAAGATATCGTATTGCACTTATTACATCAACAATTTACTGTTTTCCTGCCTTTTGTAGTTTTCCACCACAGCTTAATCTTAGTTTTCTGTGCAGATTTGATTTCCTTAAATCAGTGTCCCAGGATGATGTGGCCCCTTTATGGGTGAGGGGCCCGCAGTACTAGATCCTCCAGCTCATCCGGTTTCCTCATCTTCTTCTCCTCCAGACGCTCCTTCTCCTGAGTGACCACCAAGGATGGACAAGGACGAGATCACCAGAAGAATATTCAGCCTCGCCCTGGAGATCATCTCCCTGCTGAGCGGAGAGGTAATGGCCTCCACATTTCTATCATCTTTATGACCAGTCAGACATCGGGGGAGGCTCCATAATAGGGAGAGACCGGAAGAAGCCCACATCCTCTAGAACAGCTTCCAGACCTAAAATAAAGGAAAAGAGAAGAACAGAATACGGCCCAGAATTGTATGTGAAATCTGTCGTCCAGCCAGGAATTGCATTTATTTCCTCCCTTACACTCTGGGGTTTGGCGGCTGTAGAGTGGGGCTGCCCGGTGCACCAGGAGCAGGCTATAGTGCAATTCTATGGCAGGCCAGACCAAATCCACTGCTATCCGTCGGATTTATCAGGCGGCCATAGCCCCGGGGGAGAATCGTATGCCGGCGCTAAGTGCTCCCATATGATAAATGGAAAGACTAAAGCTTAGAAGAAAGCAAAAGACAAGGACCCTGGTGTTGCTGCTGCAATCAGTCTGCTCTGGAGATCTTTCCGCAGCCTGCACCTGAACTCGTGGTCCGGTGGTTGCAGCCAGTGTGTCATCCACCTCTGAGCCGCAAAATCGGGCAGAAATAAATCTGCTCTGATATTTTTGGTGGAGAAATGGGGCCGCAGAAACAACCAACAGCCATGTATCTGAGCCCATTGAAGCCCGTGCTAGTTGTGGGGAAAAACAACGAGCACACGTTCCTATAAAATAAATGGTCATATTTATGTCTTAGTCAATGTACAATGAATCTAATATACTAATGCAGTCTCTAAATTACTGGAGATGGGACTGATCCAGGGATTATTCTCATTGTCCAATATGGACAATGTCTTTTTCCCCTAGGACCCTGTAAATAAGATGGCGGCTGATGGCTGGTCCAAGCAGCAACATCGTTGTTTAGTAAATCATTTATTAAATTATTTTATATTGTTCCCTTATAAAGAATGGCTGGACCATTATACAACCTCTTGTGTCAACCCCTCATCCTCATAGTCTGTAAGCTCTTGTGAGCAGGGCCCTCACTCCTATTGTTCCATATGACTGTTGTTCTTTGTAATGTAATATAGTTGTATATGTCCCCTATGATTTGTAAAGCGCTACGGAATTTGATGGCGCTATATAAATAAAGATTATTATTATTATTATATTTATGGAGTTGGGAACAAATTTTCTACCACTAAATGTCTCTTTCCATACGCAGGATTGCACAATAGTGAAGAAGACATCAGGTAACAATATTGCCCCCAGCAGCCATTATCAGCTGTCAGGTGGGTGGAGCAGGAGCCGGGGCCCCATCACAGAGCCAGGAGAAGGATGGAGCAGGAGCCGGGGCCCCATCACAGAGCCAGGAGGTGGAGGGAGCAGGAGGCGGAGCCCCATCCCAGAGCCAAGAGGAGGAGAGAGCAGGAGCCGGGGCCCCATCACAGAGCCAGGAGGAGGATGGAGCAGGGGCCCCATCACAGAGCCAGGAGGAGGATGGAGCAGGAGCCGGGGCCCCATCACAGAGCCGCCTCCTCTCTCCCTGATCCATGAGCAGAGGATCCTAGAACTGACCATGAAGATGACTGCGCTGCTGACTGGAGAGGTGACACTGCTGGGAATGCTGGGAAATGATCCAGTAACGGCACTGGAGGGGTCTGGGTGATGACTGTGTCATTGTGTGTGTCAGGTTCCTATAAGGTGTCAGGATGTGGCTGTGTATTTCTCCATGGAGGAGCGGGAGTATATAGAGGGACACAAGGACTGGTACCAGGACGTCATGATGGAGGACCCCCGGCCCCGCACATCACACGGTAAGTAATCATCAGGTAGCAGGTGATTGTGTTGCCTTAATACCACATAATATGCACACGTCTACTTGCATTTACTGTGTACATTGTCCTTATCTGTTGGACCTTACTGAGCCATCAAATACCAGAACACTTCTAGCCTCCTAGCGGCAACCTACTAGTACAATAACTATCTGGATATCATTTTGTTACATCTGTGGACTAAAAAGGTTAGCGGTTCTGTTGTCGAAAGAAATTGAAGTCCAACCCTACAAAGTGGCTTTTCAAGAAAATGTGTCCAGTCAATGAAGTTGTTGCCACTGGTATTGTCCCATCTTCCTTATCACATGCAGCTGTCACCCCCATCCTGGAGACGCATCTCTGGACCCATCCACTCCGCTGAACTATCGCCCAATCTCACTACTTGAATTTGCTTCAAAACTCCTGGAACTACATGTCCATCTGAAACTACCCACCTAGGTTTCCGTTAACTCGCTCTTTGGGTTGAAAACCAGATTGTAGTTTGCCAATCACTTCATGGAGACTGCCCTGACCAAAGTCTCTAATGACCTAATGTCAGCCAAGGGAAGACATCACTACTCTGCTCTCCTCCTCCTTGACCGCTCCTCTGCCTCTGACAGCCATTCTGCTGCAGACGCTTTCTTCTCTTGGTATCACTGACCTGGCCCTCTCTTAGATTTCCTCATCTCTCCAACCGGACGTTCAGTGTCTATAACTCTCACACCACCCCTCACCTCGCCCCCTCTCTGTTGGGGTCCCTCAAGGTTTTGTCCTGGGATCCCTGCTCTTCACCGTCTACACCAAAGGCCTGTGACATCTAATTGGGTCCCGTTACATCTTTCAATACCATCCTATGCAGATGACACACTTCTATATCTCTGGCCCACATTTCACCTCTCTCTCATCCAAAATTCCAGTGTGTCCATCAGCAACATCCTTCTCTTCAGTTTTCTAAAACTTTGCATGGAAAAAATGGAACTCATAGGCCCAGATATATAAAAATTGGTGATATCTGCCTTTGTGCAGTTTCCTCACTCCTGTGTTAGTTGCGCCAGATAATTTAATAATGGGTCACAGTGTTCAATTATCTTCTGCAATCTGTACTGCTTGGGAAAGTGTGGACCCTGTTGCACCTTTTTATTTTTGGTGCATTTTTATTGTAGACCGTGCACCACAATAAATCTAGAGCAAACTCCAACTAAGCACTACCACTCCCCTATAGGTGCAGAGGTTTCAGAAGTGGTGGCCATAGTGCAACCGGTTATAGCGCAGACACTTTAAAAAGCACACTGGACATTTTTGGAGCAAAGTCAGACAAAAAACTGGCACAACAGCCAATCTGGCCCATAGTCCATCCCCCAAGTTTCCTAACACATCCCTCTCAGCAGAACTGACCATCACAGTCCATGTCTCTACGCTATCCCTAATCCCAAAAGTCCACTACAAAACAAATATCCAAAGGAAGTGGCATTAGGGTAATTTTTGCCTTCTCATTTAATCCTCACATCCAATTCCTTACTACAACCTGCTGCCTCCATCGTAAGAACATCTCTCTCATCTGACCCTTCCTCTGAGTCCATGCCCTCATCATTTCCCCTTTGGACAATTGCAATATTCTTCTTTGTGGTATTTTTACCCGTTTACTGAAACATATTCAATTTAAACTTCTATAATGGACATTTAGTCCAAACTTTCAGTTTTCATTTTAGGGGGTCCACTTTAAAATTGGATTAGTGTGTCATGGGCCTGTGTGGGCAATTCCTTCACTGATGATTCTCAATTGGCGTCCTGGAGGATAAAAGTCCTGGAGTTGATTTGAGTTGCGGTGATTGCATTTGGAAGTTTTTGCTGTGAAGAAAACATGTGGTCAAAGGAGCTTTCCGTGCAGGTCATGCAAGCCATCCGTAAAAACAAATGTCCTGCAAAAACTGAAATAAACGCATCCAAAAAAATTGCTACAATACTAAGAGCGGCAAAATCTACAGTTTGGTGCAAAGACCTGGATGCCCACAGAAGACAACAGTGGTGGATGATTTCCATGGAGAAGACAAACCATTAAGTGATCACCACTCTCCGTGATGTCGACAATGGATTAATATCCAAATCCATAAAGAGAAGACTGTATGAGAGTAAGTCCAGAGGGTTCTCTGCATGGTGCAAGCCACTCCTAAGCCTCAAGAATAAAAAAGCTAAAAACCATCTAAAGGTTCTGAACCAAGAGCAACCTCTACCAGAATAATGGAAAGAAGAAAGTCTGAAGGGGAGGTATGCACACAGCGAAGGTAGCATGAGCTGGGGCAGGCGCGGCGGAGGCGGTGTGTTGGCTGCGGGCAGGCGCGGCGGAGGCGGTGTGTTGGCTGCGGGCAGGCGCGGCGGAGGCGGTGTGTTGGCTGCGGGCAGGCGTGGCGGAGGCGGTGTGCTGCCAGGGGCTCTGGTTCACTAGTAGTTATTGATTTTGTGAAACCTAAAACAAGGCGACCCCAGAGTTTATTTTAGCAAAGAAGTGGAACATTCCTGAATGGTCTCTGATCTCCGCCTTTTTGCGCCTTATTTCACTTACTATAGACTAAACTTCAAACAGAAACAAACAAGCAGCCCCGCAGTAGTGGAGGAGACCACAATGTCTGGTGATGTCCATGAGCTCTAGATGTCAGGCAGTCACTTCCCACCCAAGTATTAGTAAGATATATCGTATATACTCGAGTATAAGCCGAGGTTTTTAGCATAAAAAAATGTGCTAAAAATCATAACTCTAGTCTAAGGGAAAAAAAACCCTCTGTGCTCACCTTTCCAATGTCCCCCACAAGTACTCTTCTGTCTACAGCTTCGGCTCAGTCTTTGGGTCCCCGCGCACTGGGTCGCACACACCATGACTTCAGCTGCTTGCCGACATCATAGTGTGTGGGCCTCATCGGCACATGCTATGATGTCAGCAAGCGGCTGAAGGCATGGGGTATGCGACGGCATCACGCGGGGACCCGAAGACTGAGCCAAAGCTGAATATAGAAGAGGGGGGGGGGGGATGCGGGGGGATGTCGTAAAGGTGAATACAGAGTTGTTTTTTTTTTGGAGGTTGGGAGGGGGGCAGACACTGGCTATGTACTGGGGGTGGAGGCACTGGCTATGTACTGGGGGT
>WNYA01004399.1:0-19015 GCA_019512145.1 Engystomops pustulosus | reverse complement strand
TTTTAAGGTATCATCAATCTTAGATACGCGTTCAGAAACTATCTGTATTTCTTGATGCAAAAAATCCAAATTAAGTAAGATCACATCTCTTGCGTATTGGTTTGAGAGTTGCATGAAACGAGTACAGAACACATCATTACTTGAAAAAAAATTGGGCCCCATGGTGGAACGCATGCCCCTTGGAATCCGATTGGTTTTGAAAACTAAAGGTTGGACTATTGATGGACTAGCGTCTTTTTCCAGGCCTTAGTATACTATGATACTATGAACTTTTTCTCACTGTCCATACAGCAGCAATTGTCCTAGCAGTGAGACCTTTCAATCAGGATCAAGTAGGAAGGGCAGTGGAAATAAAATTAATATCTATGCAAGACTCAGTATTTTGACAGACTCACATCATGTGATATACGTTTTATAAGTTAAATTATTGGCCACTTACTATGGCAGGTTCTCTTTAAGATCCACATTCAGGTTCCACATAGGTTAAAAGCAGCATTCAGCTCCAGTACTGCCAAGAAGCGATGTTTTTGTATAACACTGCAGACATCAGTCTATGTGAAGGGGACATTTTCTTTCATTAGTTACTATTTGTGACTCCCAGAAAATATAATAAAAGAGTACAAAACTCATATGTATTGCAAAATGATATAATATAGATTTGAGCTATCATATGTAAACACCTTAAATATGGTAACATTTGCTTTCATTTATATTAATGGTACAAGATTTACTTGTTTCTTAACACTATACAGCTTTATATCACAATCAGTCTTGTGTAAAAAAAAAAAAAAAAACTAACTTTAATTCTAGAAATATTGTCAATAATGTCACTAACTTTATTATTTATAGAGAATTGTCGAAAATAATCTTGTTATGCATACTTGCTGTCCAGCAGCTAAAATAGGATAGAAGACCCATGTGTAATTGGGCTATATCTTGAAAGATTTCAAATTCCCTAGTGTCAATAAATGACCAGATAGTTTTTGAGCTTCTACGTGATCCCTTTAAGTGCAGACGACTATGCAAAAAAAATGAAAAAAATGAAAAAATGGGCTTGAAGGATTGTTAAAAACGAGAGAATGAGAGAGTCTATCTTTTTTTCTCACATATGAATACTGCAAATGAGTTGAAACTTCTATATACGGACTTCTCGTATGATGTCTTTTGCTAATTATCCACTCAAAGAATTATATTCTGATAAACTGTGCGGCATTTCTTTTTAAATAGACTATATACAATACATTTGCTTAATTTGCATAAGGTAATGATGCATTATATATAATATAATAATATACGAATATTAATAGATTTACACACAAGGGGCAGAGGGTTTTGGCCCACTGGGCAGAAATCAAATTTTAGCATTTGACAGCTACAGAGGTGCTTAGCATGTAACTTTTTTACAAGGACTCCACTCTTTTAAGTTTTTTCAATTCTGTTTAAGAAAAAAACATAATTTTCTCTTTTTGTTACAGAGATATATGAGAGCTGCAGGTCCAAATATAGTTTTAATAATATTATTTAATATTTTATGCAACTTATGGAAAGCTGGAACATGAATATAACTAGAAATTTAAGCGCAATTGCACTATTTTCTTTTTTACTGTGCACTCCAAACTTTTTGTTGGATCAGTAAAAATCATAGAGACACCAAGGTTTATATATGTTTTAATATATAAGTTGGAAATTTTCAAGGAACATGTAAAAAGATTGCCAAATATAATATATGCCAATGCAATAGCGGTTTCATCATTTTAAACGTGTACAGAGCTTTGACCATTTCTTTTCCCGACAAGCTCTGATCTTTTGATCACTTTTTATTTGATATTTATGTGTTAAATTAGCAAAAAAGTGACAATTTTTGAAAAAAAGAGGCCTAAAATGTTTATGATTTATTGTTTAATTTTATATGTTCCCGGGAAACGTGATGATGACTGAATTGAAACATTTTTTTCAATTATTTTTTTGTTTACTATGTTTAAAACCCTAGGGTATTTTAACCCTAGGGGTTCGAGCATTCATACAATAAATGGCAATACTAATTGGCATCTGCAACCTGCAATGTATGGGGAATTGCTCAGCTGTGAATAGCTCATTGTATAGACAAACCCATACGCTTCACAATGTAACTATCTTGTTGTGTGATGGTGCGTAAAGGTTAAGCATTTTTCTATTTTTGAGTTTATCATCACCTTTCATAACTTATGTATAACTTTTAGCTTAAAGCGGAACTGTAAAGTTACTTGACAAAAAGTAGTTTTTAGCACAGTTGGAAGAGCCTTTGACAACAATTCCAATGATGCTGTATCATGCTTGGCTTCTTCCTATCCTGGAGAAATAGGGATAATACTTATATGAGGCTATCTGTAATCTCCTCTCAGTTTTTTGTGAAGTTGGTGGTACATCCTGGGCTTTGACACAGCTATGTGCAATGATGTCAATAGAACTCAGGGCATTCACATAAATGTGAACAAAAATGGCTCAGCCAATCAGGACACAGAATCAGTGTTACTGCTTTTACAGAGATTAGTGCAGAGCCCAAAAAAAGGCGGAAGAAAGCACACAGAGAACTGGAGATCCTACACTGATCAAACCATCACAGAAAAGAAATGAAGTATGCGTTCATACATGCAGTAAACACACAGAAAATGAGAGAGCTTTGCCTAGATTACATGCGTTAACATGTGTTTCCAAATGCAGTGGTAGCAATATTTAAACAATGGTAGTAACATGGTGGAAAAATACATTTGTTAATACAATGTTAACAGCTATGTAATTTGGAATATCTCCATCTCAGTGTTCTGATCTGTAAGCATGCATTACTGCCAGTGTGAAAACCACATAAACAGATCTCCTCAAAGGGGTTAAACTGGTATACTGTACACTGTGCGTGTGTGCAGATCTGATGGAATTCATTAGAACGATTTAACAAATGTTAATAAGTAACACACTGTTAGATTAGATGTATGATGAGGCCTAAGGCTGGTGCCACACATAAGGCTTTGTCCTGGTGGCTTGAAACGCAAAATACAGACCAAGCCTCGCCACCGGGGCGTTTCCAGGGGAAGCCCTGCGATCTGGAATGAGTCGCGGTGTTTTGCGTTAATTTAACGCAAAATGCCGGGGCTGTGTTGCCCAATCGAAGGCGTTTCCATAGAACGCTGATGCGATCGGGCTAGGCTGGCCCGGTGGCACGGCTTTGTCTGCGTTGCGTTTCAAACGCAGACAAAGTGCTACATGTGGCTCCAGCCTTACTTTTAAAAATCAGAAAACTGCACATTTTTCTAAATCTTAACCACATTACAATGTTTTTTTTAGTTAAAAAATAAATAAAAACAATGATTATAGAAAAACATTGTCAAAATCACTTGGGTGGTGATCTAAAGCTATAAGCATATATGACATATGGCAGATAAAAAAAAAAAAAAAAAAAACAGGCTTCGTCCTGAAGCTCTAAATGGTCTAAGTCCCTTAAGAGTAGGGGAATACAGATGCTGCTGGCATGGAGACAGGTATGTAAAATAAACTATTATAAACTGCTGAAATGATTTAGAATGCTGACAGGTATTTGTTTTTAAATCAGCATAGCATAGGCTATTGGAACTAGTTTCCAGCTCAAATGAGATTCCTGGTGCAGGTTCCTTATAATGGTATGTCGTGTACTTTATGGAATCCATCTTCTATATGAAATCTCTTCTATTTACTGATAAAAAGTTTCCTTCTAGAGTTTTGTCCAAATGAGCAGAAAACTAATATTTTGTCAAAGATGAGTCAAGTTTAGAAACTGGCGGGACAGTGTCTTTTGTCATTAAAGTATAGAATCTCATCAGAATTTCAGAAAGCATAATAATTGTCATCTTATGCAGTTAAGATATAATTCAAATGTTAGATGTATATAAAAACCCAATTCTGCCAATGTATAACGTCTGTCTGGCTCTAAACTTACAGATTACAAGCTGATTGATCTGATGAATTGAAGAAGATTCATTCTAATCTTTATATGACACTCAAACAGAGCACAGGCATTAAAATTACACTAACCCTGGATGCTTAAACTTGCACTTCATCAATGCAAACATGACTCTCTTGTTAATTTTACTTGGTTTACAGATTTTTTTATAGGTCAATGATGAGATTTTACATAAAAGAGGAATTGTGAGAAGGATTTTCATACCCCAACTTGAGAGCTACTTGTTAGTTTAGGGAGGTTAAAGGAGGTAAAGTACGCTTAATGTTACAGATGGCTCAATAAAATCTAATACTAAAAAAGTTTTGGTACTTTGTAAAATGTCTTTTTGTGATGAGTTTATACAATTGAAAATACACCATGCATTTACCAGCAAATAAATTAAATGGCAGCTGTTGATTAATCCTAGCAATTCTAAAATTGGTTGTGAATGTAGCAAACATGAAAAATGCTGATTTAAAACCAAACCCAAATCAACATGCAACAAGTTAATTATATTTTCTTAACGTTTGTTAAAGCCTTGCCCATGACATAAAATTACAACATAAACCCCATAATCGGCAAAATGGGGATTTACCTTGTTTTCTGAAACATACAAAAACAACCTAGAAAGATTAAACACAGACAGCAATTCCAATTATGTTACTAGGCAATACAAATACTTAAAACAGTTCAGAAATGGAAAGCTTTCTAATGTCACATTTGACCCATCAAAATGTTAATGTATAACTATTTAAAGATAAGCACATTTGTTCAGGAACAGTAGTAAGATTTAAGCTTCTGATTACTGTTCAGCTCTGCATACATTGTGTCTTGTACTTATTATGCTAATGTAAATCTTTTGTTGGTATTACAAATGAACTTGATTATTATACATAGTTAGTGAGCTACGAACACAAATGGAGGATAACTGTATAGTCATGCATTAGGTCTAAATACCAAAAAAATCACTGTGATACAACAACCATCTGTGAGCACTGAATTCTTACTCGCCTTTTTTGGCACTTTATCTGATTTGTTTCTATTATAAGAAATGTTGCAATGAAAGGAACCTTGATCATAACGTCTCAGTGTTTGTATAGTTTCAAATATTCTATTATTATTTTTGCAGGTTGTCAATTTAACTCCTGAGCAAATCAAATACTGCAAAATCAAGTATATAAGCAATGTGCTAATTAGTGAATTCGGATGTACAGTTACATAGCCTGTGGGCTCACAAGTTCAATTGCCATAGAAACCCAGGTTGGCTTTATGTGTATGGAATGTACTTCAAAAAACAGGTTTTAATATATGCAAATTACGTTCTTCCTGGACGCTATCAGCAATCTGTAGGGCTATGGTAAAACTCTTCCCCAGAGCCCTGCAGTGATGCCTCCTTGCACCTCCACAATATATATAGTCCATTTATTATCAGAGACCTGCAGCTGTGAAGTTGCTCCGTTGCATGGCAGCTTGGAGCAGTGTATATTGGGATGCCCCCTTGGGCATTTATGATATGGCCATTGCATGTGCAATGCCGAGGTCGGTAGGTACTGGGCATGTGCAGACCTTGCCAACCTGATCAGTATGTATCACAGAAATTTAAGGAGGTGTCACTACGATAACCCTGAGAGCTGCAGGGACCATGGCAGTGATAGGAACCTTTAGAGACCAGCACCCAAACTGCAAACTAAAGTCATGTAATTATTGCAAGTGCAAAACACGTTATTAGCATAAAAGTACAGACAATCCACATCGATACATATAGACTAACAAGATAAATACCATCATACTGATAATAAACCACTATAGAAAGACCAACATCACCAATAATCACTGGGCAGAAGCAAAAATGATGAGAAATACTACCACTATACACTGAGGATACAGCATACAGTGAGGACACTACTGTTTTACAGTGACGAATACTACCACCACACAGAGAGGAACCACTACGCCCATACAGTAAGGAATACTACCGCCAACCAGTGAGGAATACAGCCATACAGTGAGGAATATTATCTACTATTCCATAAGAATAATTTTTGCTATATAGTATATTATAGTAATTATAGTAATTATAGTAATTATTACCTCCATAATTATAACCATACTGTGTTAGTTGTTTGAGAGGGTGTGGGGGGGGGGCTATGATTCTTTAGCGCTCATGGACAAAATATGGCAGTAGCAGGGGCATATGAAGGATTGGGGAATCCCATTTGAGAGGGGGAATGTATAGGGCCAAAGTTTTGGTGTGAGAGGGTGAATGGTTGAGGCACTGAACAGCAACGTTAGAAGGAACCAGGCAAGTGAATTTCGGACAATCATTCCACATGACACATGTCGTGGCTTTGCGTGCCCTCTTGGCATGTGTACCATAGGTTCGCACCACTGGGGATGGCAAAGCCCCTAATATCACTTGCAATTGACTTGCCTATTTCAAAACAACTGTTTTGAGGGCAAAGAAAGCCTTTACTAAAGAAGTACAATGCAACATTTGCTGCCCTAAAGAAATAACCATGAGGGCCTTTGGCAAGTCGTTTACAGGTGGTAGCTTGCTCGCAAAGCGGTCGTATTCCTGAGGGGGCGTCCTCCGAGGCTCTGCCCCGCTCACTCATAGGCCGACAGTGATGCCGCTGCTCATGCCAGCAGTAACTGCCCCTAACCACGCCCCAACCCCGCCCCTCATGAATACGTCAGACAATTACATTGCCATACCCCGCCGCAGTGTTAGTAGCGTTACCGAAAAGATGCTGAAAAGAATTTGACATTGAGTTGGCTGGTCATTTGTGATGCTTCTCTCCTTATTAACTAAATTTGATAATTGACCTATTGTTAGAGTAATTTTATTAGTATGCCTAGCCCCATGCAAGACTGAGGTATATGGCACTCTGTCACCTCACTAATCGCCACCAGCAGGGCTGTCCTCTATTCACCGACCTTATTCATTTTGGAACCTTTCTGCAATATGTCAGAGAAGATATCTCGTTTCAGGGTCTCAAGGTGGGAAATTATCAAATAAAGCTTCATGTTCACAGACAATCTCTTTTTTGACACGTTGAAAAGGGGTCCTGTTGGTTCATTACGTTCTTCCTTTGGGGCCAGTGAATCGCTTCAAGCTCTCACACAGCAGTAAAAAACCCTGGAGTCTCCATCACATGCATAACACATGGCATTCCCCCCAGTTTAGGTGGAAATCTTGGTTCTCTGTTTCACATGTCAAAGTGACCTTTGTTTTGGAAGAGTGATATATATGCTCTTTAGCAATTGTATTTCGGTGTGCTACTGTAAACACAATATATAAATTATAAAGATTAAAAAAGTACAATGGGCAATGATTGGCTGAAGTTTCTTCTCTCGAGTCAGTGAGTTACAACGACAGGGAAAACAGTGTGTGCAGAATTTAGCTGAGGCTAACCCCACTCTCTTAATGCTGAAATAGAAGATCCTCTGATCTCGGTACAGAGGTGCTGTATGGGCCTGCACAAGATCGTGTAATCTCAGGCCCAAACAACAGTTCTGTTGTCTTTTGTTTGTGACCTGTGTTATCATTGGGGTATGGGTCTGCTTGCATGGCAGTAACTTGGCCAATACAGGGCCGTGAAAATCCTGGCAGTGTAAACCCATAGTAAAGCATTTCTCTGTGTGCTGTCCATTGAAATCAAAGGATAGGAAGCTGACAAATTGTGCAATGCGTGCATGCAGCATAATCAAATGTTTGTTTATGCTTTGTGGGAAAATTTACTTCCAGAAGAAGTTTCACTAACCACTTTTGCAGGCTTAAAAATACTCTCTAACAGAGGTGTCTGGACCCTGGGTTATTTTATATGATGATGGGAATTTACAGCTCACTGAAGTGCAGTAGACTTGGACTCATTGGGCATATATCAAGTTGTCTCGTACTGTATGCCTTTTTTGTTTCTGTTTCCTGCTTAACAGATCTTTGTGTTTGATACATTGGCATTTGAAGATTTACTATTTGGTACAGTTAGTCACTGGGATTGGGGCACTAGAAATACATTCATAAGAACTGGATGCCATGGCGTACCTGTGCAATCCCAGGAGCAGTTAATGGTTATTTTCCTTTTTAAGGGTACAATTTCTGAGATACCTCATACTCATTTGATATAGTGTCTATAGGTAGGAGATAGGTACCCTTATTTGTGTGATTATCACTCCCCCAAATGTCTCTGTCATTGTCCTTGTCTTTGTTATGTCTTTGTTCTGGTTTTTGTTGATTAATGTTAGATTAATGCTTGTGCATCTAGACCTGGAGGGAAATACTAGCATTCTGTAATATTGTATTGATACCCGCTTATTGCAGTATTGGTATCTTAAAAAAACTTAATAAAAATAGTTAGAAAAACAAAATTGTAATTCTAAAGACCTGCATTTAAGAAACAACCCATAACATTGGGGCAGATACTTACCGGTCCATTCGCGAACCAGCAGCGCGTTCTCTGTGGTGGCTCGGGTCCGGCGGGGATTCATTAAGGCAGTTCTCTGACGTCCACCAGGTGGCGCTGCTGTGCTGAGTTCCCCAGAATCACTGAGTACACCGGCCTTTCCTAGTGAGGTAAGCAACGAGCCCCGCAACCTTTTTTTAAATGCGGCGGTTTTTCCGAATCTGTCGGTTTTTCGTATGGCCACGCCCCCTGATTTCCAGCGCGTGCATTGCCAGCCCGATGCGACACAATCCGATCGCGTGTGCAAAAACCTGGGGCAATTCAGGGAAATCGGCGCAAATGGAAATATTCGGGGGTAACATGTTGGGAAACGCCGAATCGGGCTAAGTAAATGACCCCCATTATGTCGGTGCCACCCAATGTGCTTTACTTTTCTTATTATATAATTTGTAGCTTGAATGATTTTACCAGTTTCATTTGCTTAAATCTCACAAAAATCCTAAAACAATTGTCCACATAACACTGATTTTAAAAATAGGTTGTTTCCTTAAAGAATATCGGTTTTTATAGTTTGCCATGCACCTCCTTGAGTAATTAGCAGCCCATTTCTTAATTAATTTTTAAAAGTCAGATTAAACATGGAAAAGGAAATAGTTAAAAATATAAATTCTAGATGTTCAGTGCTTGTGGAAGATATATAATTTACAGTAGTAGGTATATTAGCCTGTAATTAAAATTACTATACACAATAAAGAGATTAGTGTAAACTAACAATTAGATAGCAAAGTTCCTTTTTGTTATTTTTCTTGATGTGGTACACTATCTCAATATTTAAAGATGAAAATTTATTTCTAATTGTTTGACCTGCAGAAGATATTTTATTTAATTAAGGAGGTTGAAGTGTCCTTGGAGATTAGTAGTGGATTCAGGCTGAATATTATCCTATATAGAAAAAAAAATGTAGAGGGCCTTAACATTTGACTCGCATAGAATGACTATTGATACTTAATTCAGAAATGTTGTGTGGTCTTTCCCCAGATATTGCACTGTTATTACACCCTTAGGCTCGCTTAAGAGATCACACATCATCTACCGTGCACCGTCAGGACAGGTAGTCAGACATATTATGAAGATGCATAGCATTTAAAGGTGCCAGAGAATTCAATATTTTACAAAAATGTCTTTTCTAATTTTATGTCTTTATGCAAAGTCCCAGTGATTATAGAAGCAATGCTGTGTTGTAAGTAAATACTTATTTTTTTTTTGTTTATGTTCTTAACTTCAACTACCATTAAATCACTCCTCACCACTCTTTACACCTTATGTCAGACCACCAAAAGGTCACATAGTCAATGTTCATATTCCTCAAAAAGATCCTTACTTTACTCGAAGTAAGCCAACATACGGGCAGTCCCACAATTAAGACACAGACTTATAGACAAACCTGTAAAAGACCCTCTGACCACTGTGATCTCAGGGGAACTGTGTGGATGTTGGTACATTACGGAACTTCAGTCCCAAGATGCAATGATCAAACTGTAAGAGTTATCATAGGTTTTCGCAATTAAGCTTTGGCCCCTTCTACACTAGCGAGTGTTGATTCGAGAACTCGCATCACACTCGCAACGCAAGTGCCGGGAACGCACGGCGCCGAACGCTGCACCGCGGGAGTGAAACTCAGCATGTCAGTTCACTCCCGCGGTGCAGGGTTCGGGCCTGCGTTCCGGACAGCTTGCGTTGCGAGTGTGATGCGAGTTCATCGCATCACACTCGCTGAGTAGAAGGGGCCTATTGTTGATCCTTGCTCTCAGTTGCACCGAAAATTGTATGTCATAGGAACAAAAAACATGTTTTTGCGCACCCAGCGCAATAACAGAGTCAGTGTACCTCCGCCCGTGGCTCACAATCACCGGCCACTTCTCTCAGGTCTGCCCGGGATCACATAAAGCTGGCCGCTGCTGCGGGCATTGAGAGCTGAGAGAGCAGCATCACGGCCCACATGTTCTCACCGGGGTCGGCGCTCCAAATCTCACAACATCTCCGCATCTGCTGAGCGGCCCGGCGCGCTGCGATCGCGCTACTGACATTCCCGACATTGCTCAGCCTGCACGCTACATGGATAATGCCAGCGTAATCTTACGCATGGCAATTATTTGGGGGGTAATGGCGCTCATCACGCGTCTATGACGCTCGTGGTGAGGCGTTCATGCGACCTGAATGGGGGTAATTCATCATGAGTTAGGCCCTTTCCTAGACAGTTCTATGGTATGTATTTGAGTTCTGCTGCAGTCAGATTAATTAATGTGGCTTGGCCTTGATAAATCTGTTTGAAGTTGTATACTATGGCGACAGTCGCATGAAAAATAATATAAGTTGCTGAACATAGACCAGGCTAGGAGAAGCACTCAATTTGGTCAACTTGCACTTAAAAAGAAATCCATATCCTGAATTCAGTCATATTTTGAAAACTAGTCTAGCAAATACTGAATTTGGATCAATCAGGGTCTATTTTGAAGTGACTTTGTTTCATTTGAAACAATGAAAAGTTGCAAAAGCATTTACATCAAAACTGCTAAAACAAAGACAAAAAAAAATGAGAAATTACCCTAATGTTTAAATGAGATGCCTCGGGGGGAGCAAATGCCTCACTGTTCTAAAGGACATTGCTGCAAATGGTCCCCTGTTACTGAGCAAGGAGTGTGATGCAACAAGACCTCTATCTTATTTGAAGGAGCTGTTTGTTCAGCTGCAACTGTTACAGAAACTGACATTCAAATCTGTACTGTAAAGGCACTAATGACAGTATGTGACGTTAGTAATCCAGTACAAGAGCCAGAGTAAGTCAGAGTTATGCCAGATTAGGGGTATCACGTGATAACTTTTGATAGGCTCAACTGCATGAGCACATGTGTTACAAGCCAGGGAAAATGTTGAGGTATTGGATGGAGTTCCTGTTAAGGATATCTATGGAGAGACTGTGGCCTGCAACACATCGGGAAAAAAGAACTTTGGCATTCAACCCACCATAGTTGATCAGTCTATGGCACAGACTATCAAGGCATGATCATGGACTGATGTGAAGAAGAAACAATATGCAGCTCATAATGGAAGAGGTGATTAATCCTCAAGTGAATAAATTGAAGCCATTAAAAGCTTGGAATTGTATTCTGTAGTTTTTATTCCCAAGTTTGCCAATATAGCAGTACCCTTAACTGACCTGACTAAGGGAACAAGTGGAACCTTGAAGATAAGAAGGGCTTTTCAGGAGTTGAAGATGACTCCGTTTTGGTCACATCCGACTTAAAAAGACCTTTTTGTCCTGGTCGATGCCTCCAATATGAACTAGTAGCAGTCTTCCCAAAGATGTAGGTGGAGGGGAAAACCCAGTGAAGGAAAACAGAGATGAGTTTTGTTCAGGTCAGCGGCCGCTGGCCTTTATGATGAAGTTAAAGGTCTCAGGAACTCAGTTGCCCACATCCCTTCATCTGCCTTTCAGGGAGGGATTGCATCCGATCTCCACAGGGCAGCCGAAGGCCTAACGATGTGGTGACCCCACACATTTAAGTGCAAACGCACTGTGCAGAAGTGCGCATTGTGTTATTATGTGGCCATCTTGCCAACTTAGGTCACCGTCCAGCCATTATACTAGTCTTTTGCTAATGCGGTTCTGGCCTCAGCGGGTGAAGGCCATGAGGCCAAATCTCGGAGAGGGGAATAGAAACAGCGAAGGAACTGAGGGACGTTAAGAAAGATAAGAAAGTGATGCCATCCTGACAGAGGCGAAAGGGAGAGGGAGTGTGGGGAGCCAAGTCCTGAGGTCCTGAGGAATGATGAGTTGAATGAGATGGTAAGGATTTCCCAGTATGGAGTATGGATGAGTATAATACGATGTGGCTACAGGAAAAGCGCAAGCAGGGTGCAAAGAAAAAAGAAGGGGTTCACAATCTTTCCGACCATGACTCAGAAGGCCTAAGGAAGTAAAAACTGAATCCTTCTGGTTGGTCTTCAGGGGAGGTTCCAGACAAGCTGACTTATGATAGCATAGCAAGTGAGGCTCGCCTAGTGAATGTCCATATTGGGCACAGCTATGCCGTGGTGGCGAACCTATGGCACTAGTGCCCGAGTGGCGGCACTCGGAGCCTTCTGTGGGCACCCAGGCCAACAACCCCAGCATGAAGTTCACCGACAGGACTCAAAGAATTTTCATACAGAATCTTCCTACAATGATAGGCGAATTTGCCCGCCTCTATTCACTGCATTGGTGGTCTTTAGAGTCTGAACAATTGAAAGTTGTCAAAGAACAAGGAGTAATACTTACTGCTTATATTGCTGTGCAGGCACTTTGCAATAAATAAGTGGCTTTTGGTTGAAGTTTGGGCATCAGGCTCTAAAACGGTTTGCCATCACTGCCCTATGCCAGCGGGGTTCACCTATTATAAAGGTGGGCAGGTCTAGAATAGACAGGTTTATTAAAGAAGGAAGATGTTCTTCAGTTAGTGTCTGCTGTTTAGGTGGTGTTCTCCAACCACTGTCTAATTTATTTTCTCTGAATGTACAGAGACCCCCCCCCCCAAAGGGAAGAGGCTATGGAAGCTCAATTTATCTCCTTGGAAAAAGCAGAGATCAGACAATCCTTTGAGGACTTCTTAAGAGAAAGGTACCATTTTGGGCCTTTGTAGCAGTAAGTCAGAGTGGTGGTAGTGTTCCAAAAAAGGGTATTGAATCTCCTGTCAGCTCTCGAGCCTCAGGAGCTTGGACAGGTACATGCCTGTATCAGGGCGTGAAGAGGAAACCGAGCACCTTGTCTCGACTGGAGGTAGTCATGAGGAATCTCCAGAGTGAAATTGTGTGAGGGAAATACCGCGTGCATGACACTTACAGAAAGAGAAGAAGAAGTCACCCTGGTTATGAAGGTCGACCTCAAGAAATCCCCATGGCTTAAGCTCCAAATGTTATAAGACCTTAAGGACTTGTGTCCCTCTTGACTGAGGGTATTCAATGAGTGTTTTTCCTTGGGCATCTGCACAAGGAATCATGTGGTCTGCCCTGATATCCTGTCAAAGGTTAAGGACCAACTTGTATGAGTACTGGAAGCAAAGGTGCTGTTTAATCGACTGGGTGCAGTTTGCAACCGCCCTTTTGGGAGAAGGTGAAAGCACTTTGATGGTGTTAACCATGAGTATCTCTTGCTGACCTCCTTAGGAAGGTCTGCCAGGGAAATTTGTCGATTGGCGGAAGATTTTGTAGAGGGGAAGAGTGTTTCCTGCTTGGAACGGGTTGGATTGGCCGTCTTTTGAGGTTCAGGTCCAGTGTTCATCAAGGTTGTCCTTTGAGACCACTGCTGAATTGTTCATGATTGACCCATTCCTTAGGAGGGTTGAATCGTGGCCATTAGGGGAGTCAGGATGGACCAGGCGATACCGGGGCCACTCTAGGGTAATAGCCGCATGCTGATGATGTCACTATGGGAGGAGGCCAATGGGTGATTTCAGAGGTGACCGCTACTCCAGAGGCCCTCGGGTCCCAAGATCACGGGGATAAATGTGAGACTCTGGCTGGAGAGGGAGGTCCAGCGTTGACTCTTGTACTTCTTGAGGGCCCCAAGACTCTACCAAAGTTCTCGGATGGAATTGGGCCATGATGATAACCTCATCCAAAATGGGACAGCAGGCTTAAGATCGCTCCCAGATGGGGGGCCATTGGAAGGGTTGGTCATTGACCCTCAGAAAAGGGTGAACCGATCAAACTTATTTGCTTCCATTGCTGATATTTCTGGTGGGTATATGCATCTTGCCAGAACCCCTCTGGACTCGATCTACAGTCTGTTCTTCCAGCTCTTATGGGGGGAATAGGCGTAACAATAAAGAGGAGAGGTTACTTACCCCCCAAAGACAAGGAGATATGGTAAACTATGCTGTATTCCTAGTGATACCTTTCTAATATCATGTTGCATACCTCTGGAAATAGAGGGCTCCTCCATCTGTAGGGGATGGTTTTTGACCCTTTCTTCAGAAATGAGAGACAGAGGGCAAGTGAAGTCAGACCATAGGAGCAAGGATTCTAGTTGTCTATCCAATAGACTTCCTTTGCTCTAAGACTAACCATCTAAGTTCATACCCTTATATCCCTTTTCTTTGAAATGTGCACTGTAGTTTGTTTTTATTCTGTGCTTTCTTTATTATTGGACAGACTCAACGGAATTATTTGTTTGAGAAATTGCTTTATCATGATTATGTTCATTCACCCTATTTTTTATATGCAAGTTGTTTGGCTGACATATACTATAACCCGCAAGGGCATTTTAAACATTTAAACTAATTTTTACTTCACATGTAAAAAAGCCTTTAAAGGAATAGGGAAACCTTTTGGGGGTGGATTAAACTCTGACCCTTTAATAATCGAGGTACAGTATTGACATGACAGGCACCTATTCCTTTCTTCTGTGCACAGATATTCAGGTGGTATTGATTTTATTGGGACAGTACATCTGATCTTATTTCATTAGCTATAGATTAGCATTTTTTATACACGAATATGTATTTTTTTCCTCTTCATACTTCACTTATATACCGCCTACCTGTGGTTTCCGGGTTTTGGAGCTTGGGAGCTGCTTGACAAAGCCAGCCATTCATTCAGTTAGAGAAATATTACCGACGACCTAGAAAACCGTCCCAGAGTGGGCTACAAACCGCACTTTAACAGTGGTCATCAGGTGAGCGGTGTTTTCTTCTACCTTCACCATCTTCGTCTATAAAAATTATACACAAAGCGCCATCTCTCCTGTTTTGTGTCCTTTTATTTTAGAAACTGGATTTTTGCATTGCTGTATATGTCTGTTTATTTATGTTCACCTTTTTTTATGTCAAACTTAATAAGAGCCTTGTTGTGTTCTAAAATTTAATGAACCGATGTTACCTACATTAATTGCTTAACTAGTGAGTGTTTATAGTGTATTTGGGCATTGTCTAATGCAAGTTGATGTATAGCCTTATATGTGAGTTGTCATAGCTAAAATTATTTTGGAGGGCGGAGTTGTGAAAGTTGTGACGATCAAGTGTAAGTGTAATAAATGCCTGTATTTCACAAAAAAGAAGCATGTAACAGACTTGGGCATTGACACTTAATTTGCCACTGGAAGCACATCACTTCTTCCTGACAAAGAACAAGGCGTTTAGTTTTCAAAAGTTTTATCTGAACAAAACACACAAAGTATAATTTGGGCTTATTTGAAGCCTTGTTTGTGACTTGGGCACCTTGCATCATGAGCCAACCATGAAACTCTTTTGTATACCAAAGTAGTCCAGAGTCAAAAAAGGTCTGAAAATGAACTTTTACCAACAAACCTTTAAGAGACTTAAGAACTGTTTGAAGAGTGATCAAAAGGGAATGATAGTCCAGAGAAAATGATTGCTTATTTTTGAACTGCTAGAGGTGGTTCTGCAAGCTACTGAGTTATAGGTTTTACTTAGTTTTTCTATATAGCTTTTCCATCTTGTCTTTTATTCTGACATTATATTTATTATTTTTTATACGATTTTTCTGATACGACCGCCTACTTAAGAACACACTGACTTACATATGACCCCTAGTTACAAAAAGTACCTCTGGATTTTGCAACTTTGTCTTTAGTCCTAGGCTACATAAACAGCTTTAACAGTTATCAATGATGCCTGTAATTAAGATTTATTGTTTATCCTGGTTCTATGACAATCCAACATTTCTAAAATCCCAATTGTCAGAGAGACCAAAAAAATTTTGACTTGGGTTACAATAATAAGTATAAGGTTCCGACTTACATACAACCTCAAACTAAAGAACAAACCTACAGAAACTATCTTGTATGTAACCGGGACTGCTGTTATTGAAAACCAAAAAAAATCAAATTTTTTTCATGTTTGTTCTTTGCGTTTGTTATTTGTGTTAAATACTGAGTGGAACCCATAGAAATTGAGGTACCTAACCCGAACCATACCGCCAAGTCGCTGGCAACATTTAAATCAGGTCAGCGCATGCGAACATACATTTGAGAGGGAACAGAGCTTGGGGACATCATTGGGGAGTAATCCTCACCAAAATGAGCTGTTTCATTGTGCATAACTCAACCCCCTAATCGAGCGAGGCGTTTCATTCTTACTCCCACCTTCAAAGTCCATAACTTTTAATTTTCCATTTACAAGTCTGTTTCAGGGCCTTTGTTGCATCTGCTAACAAAGGTACTCATAGTGACGGTATTTAATATAACGCCATGGAGCAGAAAAAAGTTACAAATTGCAGTGAAAATGTTTGACCCTAGTGGCCTCGATTGTTCCTACCATATCTTGCAATACTGCTGTTGCATGGCGCAAAGAGGCAAGAACACATATGGTGTGTATTGCATATAGTGGAGCAACAGAGTGAAGTAAGAGAGAGCGATTCTGCTATAGGAGAGAGGACTGGACATCCATGTTGGGAGGCTTGGGTGGAGATACATGCTGATCTAGTGCAGCTTTATTCTGGAAAACGGTATAGTGGAGAGCTGGTGAATGACAGTGACAGTGAATGTTCAGTGGCTAATGACAGGTGGTGGAGTTGAAGTGATTTGCATATGTAGCGGCGTCCTGTCCATAAGAGTATGATTGCCATATATAGAGTGTATGTATGTACATAAAATACACTGTATATCAGAAAAAGGGATGATTTAGCAAAAAAAATGAGAGGTAGAAAAATTATGAGAATGCTGGAGTTTTTCAGCACAAAAAACCCTAACTCGCTTTAATCGAGTCAATTAAAAAATATATATTTTTCCCAATCCACATAGTGCCACATAAAATATACACTTATTAATTTCCGATAAAAGGTTTTATAGGCAAATAAACTTCATTTAAAAACCTCACGTGTGGAGATTATATTCAGTTATTAGTAAAGTTGTTAATAAAGTGGTTACTTGTGTTTTTATTTCGTACTTTGTTCTTCATCATTTTCAATAGCTTCAATTGCAGTGTAATGAGCTTGGCTGGTTTATTTTTTCATAAACAGTACTGTCCGGATGTGATCCACTGATTAAATTTGGTCGCAACCAATGCACTTACATACATCGGGATGAAGATGGTGAACTCCGGCGGAAAGAGAGGGATGCGACACATGCAGGGTATCGTGCACACAATGTTAATGAATCGCGGACAATGCCACTTTGGGACTCCTCCGGACAGGTAAAGTAAATGTGCAACAGTATCTCTCACTCAGCCTGCACTCCCTATTATAACAACTTTTTCTTTGTTTCAGGCTACGTGTCTGAAGCTCAGAGTTCCTTTCCTTAATCTACTTGCTCACACACACATTGGTTCTAAAAATCAACTATTAGCCCCCAACATGTTTCTGGCTTCCTCAGGGAAATGGGCTAAGATAATTGTGGCATGAATTGTTTGGGGCTTTAAAGACTAGTTAGATCCTCCCAATTCCTTTCGATTGACCAAATATGAGCAATCTCCTGGATTGGTGACGATTGAGGGACCAGGAGTAGTGAGTGATTTGTTTTTAAACAAATCAGACTATTTGTCAAGATGAATCATTGTGCATCAACTAATGTAGGTCAATTCAGGAGAGCTATGTCCAATGGTAACTCTTCTCTTGCAGATACAGGCCAACTTAGATGGGGGGGTTATTTACTAAGGGTCTGCAGCCGCATTTTTTGTTGCAAGCCATGCAATTACAGCACCAGGAAGAAGAAGTGAACTCAGGAGCACCCGATCGGGGGAGGAGAAGTGACAACATGCAAGAAAACAGGCACAAATTCTTCATGAATCGCAGCAGAGTTCATCCTTGGTCGGACAGTCGGATTGGGGATTGCTGCACAGGGACTGGGTAAGTAAATGTGCTGCCTGTATGTAGTGTCAAGCGTGTACTGCGCAGGTCCTGATACTAGCTACTAAGATACTGTATGACAGGCTCGCTGGAATGTGAGCTCCTGGCCAGTCGAGGCTGGCGTGCATGACTCGGACTTGTATTCCGTCGTATGAATGATCTGCGCATGTCACCAGACTGGTATTTTTCTGTTGTGATCAGAGATGAGCGAGCACTAAAATGCTCGGGTGCTTTTTATTCGAGAAAACTTTCCCGATGCTCGATGTGCGTCTCGAATAACGACCCCATTGAAGTCAATGGGAGACGCAAGCATTTTTTCAAGGGGACCAAGGGTATGCACAGGGAAGCTTGGCCAAACACACTGGAAACATCAGAAATGATGGAAAAACCCACGAAATGGACAGGAAACAGCAGGGGCAGCATGACATGGATGCCTTGAGGCTGCTTAATCTCACCATTATGCCAAATTATAGGCAACAGCATGGCAATGACAGAGTCCGACCGTATGAGGCCTAGATAGCATCTAAAACATCCAATAATTGACCTGACACTATAGAAGACGGCATAAGGAGGGCAGCGGCAGCAGCGGCAGGCTAGAGAGTGGCAGGACATACCCAAAAGGACTCAGGCTCAAACCAATTTAAAAATTCCTTGGCGAGGATAACGTGTAGCCACTGTATGTCAAGTATTTGCCTGGTTAAGGGCAGAGAGAGGAACCAAAGGAGGTGAGCAAGAAGTGCTGAATGATTTCATGTGAAGAAGAAAGGTTGACGGTTATTTTAGTCGATAACACAGCATGGTGGTCGACATAGTGACTAGTGAC
>WNYA01004398.1:0-19026 GCA_019512145.1 Engystomops pustulosus | reverse complement strand
CTGCAGATAGGACACTATGTACAATCTGCTCAGCTCCTCCTGCTCTATGACATGCTGCCTGCAGATAGGACACTATGTACAATCTGCTCAGCTCCTCCTGCTGTATAACATGCTGCCTGCAGATAGGACAATATGTACAATCTGCTCAGCTCCTCCTGCTCCATAACATGCTGCCTGCAGATAGGACATTTTGTGCAATCTGCTCAGCTCCTCCTGCTGTATAACATGCTGCCTGCAGATAGGACACTATATACAATCTACTCAACTCCTCCTGCTCTGCAACATGCTGTCTGCAGATAGGACACTATGTACAATGTGCTCAGCTCCTCCTGCTCTATAACATGCTGTCTGCAGATAGGACACTATTTCCAATCTGATCAGCTCATCCTGCTTTATAACATGATGCCTGCAGATAGGACACTATGTACAATCTGATCAGCTCCTCCTGCTCTATAACATGTTACCTGCAGAAAGGACACTGTGTACAATCTGCTCAGCTCCTCCTGCTCTATAACATGCTGCCTGCAGATAGGACACTATGTACAATCTGCTCAGCTCCTCCTGCTCTATAACATGCTGCCTGCAGATAGGACACTGTGTACAATCTGCTCAGCTCCTCCTGCTCTATAACATGCTGCCTGCAGATAGGACACTATTTCCAATCTGATCAGCTCATCCTGCTCTATAACATGTTGCCTACATATAGGACACTGTGTACAACCTGCTCAGCTCCTCCTGCTCTATAACATGCTGCCTGCAGGTAGGACACTATGTACAATCTGCTCAGCTCTTCCTGCTCTATGACATGTTGCCTGCAGATAGGATACTGTATACAAATGTGTTAAAGGTGCACCAAAAAAAGTCAGAGCAGGGGTGCCAGATTCATGCAGAAAGTGCACAACAATTCCTGAATCTGGCGCCCCCTGTACACTACACAGGACACTGCATAGTACACACTGCACTGGTCTTGATAACTGTGCGCCAATGTTCTTAGAGTTGATGGAGAGCAGGTTCCTCAGTCAGCAAAGCTTTAATGAATTTTATTTAATAACCTTATTAATTAAGAAGATAATGGAAGTGTTAAAAATAACAATAAAGTTTACAAAGAGAAACTCTGCGCATAAAAATGAATCAGCCTTGTAATTAACATCTGAAGGGCGACGATTGGGAACAGTCAGATTGTTTTGTGGAATTGTCTAGAATATGTAAGTACTTGGAAAACAATCTTCTACACCAATGTCTCTCACATTGGAAAAACCTAAAGCCAAGTCACCACGTTGTACGTGTAGTCCAATCTGCAGGCAGCATGTTATAGAGCAGGAGGAGCTGAGCAGACTGTACATAGTGTCCTATCTGCAGGCAGCAAGGTATAGAGAGGAGCTGAGCAGATTGTGCATAGTGTCCTATCTGCAGGCAGCATGTTATAGAGCAGGAGGAGCTGAGCAGATTGTACCTAGTGTCCTATCTGCAGGCAGCATGTTATAGAGCAGGAGGAGCTGAGCAGATTGTGCATAGTGTCCTATCTGCAGGCAGCATGTTATAGAGCAGGAGGAGCTGAGCAGACTGTACATAGTGTCCAATCTGCAGGCAGCATATTATAGAGCAGGAGGAGCTGAGCAGATTGTACATAGTGTCCTATCTGCAAGAAGCATGTTATAGATCAAGAGGAGCTGAGCAGATTGTATATAGTGTCCTATCTGCAGGCAGAATGTTATAGAACAGGAGGAGCTGAGCAGATTGTACATAGTGTCCTATCTGCAGGCAGTATGTTATAGAGCAGGAGGAGCTGAGCAGATTGTATATAGTGTCCTATCTGCAGGCAGCATGTTATAGATCAAGAGGAGCTGAATAGATTGTACATAGTGTCCTATCTGCAGGCAGCATGTAATAGAGCAGCGGGACTGTGGTCTAGTTTTGGTATTTATTTAGGAGGTGCAGCTTGGGTCCATCATTAAGGTTGTGTAGACCAGAGTTTCTACGCATTAGAAGATCCGATGTGGGTCGGTATTGGTCGAGTCTTGTCTTATTTGGTGACTGTTTATTTAATGGTGGACTGAAGCTAGTCATACAAAAATCTGGCAAGTTGTCCCCCTGATCTAGGCCTAAAAGCGACTGACTGAATTTCTAGCTACCAAAAGTTCGATCATTTTGCCGAACGCGTCGCGACGCTGTTTACATACATCTAATAAGTTCTGCGCTCTAAATAGTTACTTTCCGTAGAATTGTCAGAGATAATTGGAAGCGGCAGAGCTCTTAGATGAGATGAGAATACACAGACATGATTTTTAGGTTTGATTGGGTGATTTGCAAGCTAGATACACCTCATTAGCACAAACTCATCCGCCCACTTGGGGTTCTGGAGCCCCCGGGGGAAGCAAAGAGCGGCCCGATACCAACAACAGCTCGATACATCACAGGCTTCAATGGCGAGAGCACAAAACAAGGAGAGGTCATCGCCATCACACAGAAGCTTCATCAACTATTCATTCCTGATAACATCACAATGTAATGTAACCTCTGGATGTCCAAGCAATGGACCCGACAAATACCTATTTATTCAGACAATTATTATTTATCTTCAGCTTATTAGGAAATCCCCTTTAAAACAGCCCAGTGATGGTGAACTTCTTGGAGATAGAGGGGCTCATTTACTAAGGGTCCATGGACCGCACTATCGTCGGAATATAACGATTTCCGAAGTGCGCCGTATTTAGAAGCGTTTTTTGACGCACGCGATCAGATTTTGCCGCATCGGCGCTGGCTTTCACACGACACAAATCGGGGGGAGTGCCGTCGAACGATCCGACGGTTTCGGACGACGCGCAGGATTTAACATTCAAAATTGTGTCGCAAGCCAAGCACTTACATGCACCGGGAAGAAGAAGGTGAACTCCAGTGGACCTCGGCGCAGTAGGGACACATGCAGGAAATTGGACGCACGATCTTAGTGAATCGAGGCAGCTCCGTATCCTCATCGGACAACGCACCTCAGGGATCGTGACGGGACGGCTAAGTAAATGTGCCCCAGAGTGTCCACTTATATGTAGCACAGTGCCAACATAACAATTTAAGTAGTAACTTATTGATCGCTGTTGTATCACAGGTTTCAATCGTATTGGCGTCCTGAGATCACAATACAATAAAGAGATGATGGAGACATTTGGATTGCAACTTCACTGCAGGGTCCCCTGAAGAGGAAGAATCAGGGTTCCCAGAGCAGGAACCCCAACAATAATCTGTTTCTATCCACACGTTCTCGTTCCTCCTGAAGCCCTGGCAGCTAAGGATGTCGCTTTAAAATGGCGCTGAGCATGTCACGTCCTGGGCTGTATTGGACCGCAGGAGGAAACCTTGAGTCCTGTCTGGCAAACACTGTGTTTGGCCACAGAAAGGGCTATAGGTTCGCCACCCCTGAGATTATCGTATCAATGGTCTGGACCTTCAAGAGAACAAATTCGGTGGGTCACTTTTTTGCAGTCCCAAATACACGACTGACATGGCAATGTCTATGGGGCAGATTTACTTACCCCGCCCATTCGCGATCCAGCGGCACGTTCTCTGCCGTGGATTCGGGTCTTCCAGCTATTCACTAAGGTAGTTCCTCCGACGTCCACCAGGTGGCGCTGCTGCGCTGAAGTTCCCCGAGGCCCGCCGAAATGCACTGAAGTCCACCGGCCTATTCCTGTAGGTAAGCACGAGTCCCGCGACACTTTTTTTTTTTTAAATGCGGCGGTTTTCCCGAATCCGTCGGGTTCTTGTTTGGCCATGCCCCCTAATTTCCGTTGCGTGCATGCCAACGCCGATGCACCAAAATCCGATCGCGTGCGCCAAAATCCCAGGACAATACAGGGAAAATCGGCGCAAATCGGAAATATGCGGGTAACACGCCGGGAAAACGCGAATCGGGCCCTTAGTAAATGACCCCCTATGAGTCCTGCCTTAGACTGAACTGCAGTACCAAATACAGCCACATATTAAAGAGCGGCACTGTGCTCGCTATGGCAGGCTGTTTGATTTTTTTGGAAATTTTTAGCTCAAGACTCTTCATCACATAATTAGGATATCCAGAGAAAAGTCAATAAAATAATTATAAGATCTGAGATGTAAAGTCAACATCGGTCTTAACTCTTCAATAAAGTTCATGAATGCGCAGCGGCTTTCCGTAGGATTGATCCTGAAACGTAAGCGATCGCGCTATAATAATGCCTAAATTTGACAAGCGGTAAAATACGGAGGGGATTATAATATCTCGGCTGCAATTAATTGGTGTTAAGCAGAAAACCTTGAGGGGCTTTGGATCAGATTAGTTCATTAGTAATGGCGCAGGAGTTCAGCGAATATTGATATACGCCGCTCTGTGGAGTGTAGCCAAAAATAAGACCAAAATCTCATTGCAATGTACGCAAATGTCACCTTCAAAATTTAATATCATTTTTCGCATTATCTTAGACCGGCAACTTGTCCTTCTAGGCTTAGACACATGTTCAACCAACACTGGATCATAAAATGGATTAAAAACCGGAAATTCGAGCAGAACATGTAGAAGAAATGTCTATAAAGCTGAAATGTCTTGTGGCCCTAAGTAACCAATCAGAGTATAGCTTATATTTTTCAAGAGCTAGATTCAAAATGAAAGCTGCTCTGTGATTGGTCGCTATGCAGAACATATAACTGCCCCTTGACAACACTCATAATAGATTGTCTGATATATAGTATTTGCCATATAGTGCTAATATGATGAATGATTCCTATATGTCCCCACACTGATAGCCAATACAACATAACCCTCATAGTGAATGGTTTTATGAAATATGTATATTCTGGGAGTAATATATGGATGACCTTTCCTTAGGATAGGTCACCAATACCAGATCATTGGGAGTCCAACAACCCACCCGATCGGCCATTTGAAGAGATCACACAACGCCCTACATTGGGTCTCATTTACTAAGGGTCGCCCTGTTTACTTTTGTGCACCTTTTTTGGGGGGGGGGTTAAAACGGCTTGCACAGATATTTAAGAAGTAGGTGCGCTTGGTTTGTGGTGCACGCGACCCTTTTTTGGTGCAGCTATGTGACACTATTTAGGGGTGTTGCCATCGGACAATCCTCCTAATCCAGGACACCCATCACGCCCCCTAATTTTAGACAACAGCACAGTGAAGAAACCGAGCCACTCCGGTCAGTAGGTTGTTTCTGGTATTGCAGTTTAGCTCCTTGGACATATATAGAACTGAGCCGCAATATCACATGACCTGTGGACAGGTGTGGGGCTGTTTTTGAAAAAAAAGTAGCCCAATATACTTTCACACAAATTTATACATAGTACCGATAGTTATTTAGCAAGTTTTTAGCCTACCCAGAATGCTTTTGTTGTCATCCAACCCCCTGGAACTACAGTATAAATGAGATACATCTCAGAAAAGAAGTGTAACAGGATTACAGTTATCCCCAACAGGACGCGGAGCAGTAAGCGAGCAGAGAATTGGATTTGGGTTTGCGTCGATGGATTAACTTACCGGGACCGGCTTGCAGCTTCTCTTGTCCTTCTGATTGCTGTTTTAGTGCATGAATATCCATGTCTCTGACTATGTAGTAGCTTATCTATAGTAATGTGAGCATTGATAAGCCTATAAGGCAAATCCTACAGCATAATGGGCTTCTATAATTAAATGATAGCTTCCTCCGAAGGATGGGGGGGGGGGGGGCGGTGGCTCAGTGTCATTTTCCGCTATCATCTCTTTCTGTTTACATGGCTGCTCGCCTTTCTATCCGTATCCTGTCTAGCCGCTACATAAATAGTTCTGTCTCTCCGGGAGACCTATTAGGAGCTGGCGGACTGTGTAGTATTCATGGTGGGAGAGCGCGGTCATGGCTTCTTTCTAGAGAAAGTGACCTCTCATATAGGCCAGAGTCTCATCCACCTGCGCTTTTGTGTCTCAATCTTCATAGACAAGATTTCCACTCAAGGTCCTTATGAAGAGCATTGTACGTAGTGTAGTGTGGACATGGACAACATCTCAACAGGGTTTGTATGTTCTAAGGGAAGAGTCTAATCCACCTGCGCTTTAGTGTCCCGAGCTAGACAAGTTTAGACTTCAAGTCCTTATGAAGAGTACTGTATGTAGGACAGCAGAGCAAACATGGACAACATCTCAATAGGGTTTATATGTTCTTCACTTGTTTCTATAAATTCAGGCAGCTTGAAGCTAAACCATGGCCATGGATCTTCCATCAATGACCTTATCCTACAGGGCGGAGAACCAAATAAGACCTGGTAAAACTTGGGACCTTAATGGAGGGCCTAAGTTTGTTCAGTGCTTTTGATTTCCAGACATAGATTGAAGAGATATCGTGTTATGGTCCCAGGAGGCTTATGGAGCCATGAAACTTTTCTTCTCCATACTAGAAGACAACTATTACAGACAATAGATTAAACTTGGAATTGGTTCCCAGCAGTTTGATTGTTATCCACGGTATAGTTGGGGGACTGTCTGTTGTGACCCCAACCAATTTTGGGAGTCCCATTCTCACTAAGAAAAACAAGTTTTGAAAATTGCCCAGCATGGCACACCAATTCTATGAGTAGGATACCCGAGCGCTATAATCTGTAAATTCTGCTGATTCTTTGATCATGTTGGACCCCAAGAATTCACATTGTTATCTCTCAATCAAACTTCTTACAACTCCTATAAGTTACAACAATGACTGCTACCATGAAATGGATATACAGGAGGTCCCCTACTTAAGAACCCTCGAGTTACATACGACCCCTAGTTACAAACGGACCTCTGGATATTGGTAATTTATTGTACTTTAGTCCTAGGCTACAATGATCAGCTGTAACAGTTATCACAGGAGTCTGTAATGAAGCTTTAGTGTTAATCCTGGTTCTTATGACAATCCAACATTTTTAAAATCCAATTGTCACAGAGACCAAAAAAGTTCTGGCTGGGATTACAATGATAAAATATACAGTTCCGACTTACATACAAATTCAACTTAAGAATAAACCTACAGAACTGATCTTGTATGTAACCCGGGGACTGCCTGTATATATAAGACGTGAGTTTCTTACCACGTGTGGGCACTTCATGTTGGATCCCCACCAATCTTATATTAAAGACATCTCCTAAGAATAGTTCACCAACATAAGATTGATGGGAAAATGAAGGCTTATTGTGTAGCCAAGGGTGATCCAGGGTAGTGAAGACCTATTTCTAGTCTAGTCTTTAGGAGTTTTACCCAGTACAATATAGCAGTACTATGTTATGGCGGTATTTCATATATGTATGATATAGCAGCATTATTGTAAATTGTATTACTTTCTGCATTGGAGGAGGGGACAAATTTAGTCCTACATGAGTCCCACACTGACTCCTCTCCCCAGGGGACAGGCGCTAGCTACAGCTAATAATAGCCCCTTAGTAACGCTCCTCATTCCAATGATAAACTGCATCTTTACGTTTAGTTAAGTAAAACAGAGTCGACCATGGCGAGCCGCAGACAGGAGCATTACCAAGTCTTTAGGGAGAAGTGTATAAGTGCGCCGATAAGTGTCCCCCGTGTCATTAGTATGAAGAATATTGCAGAAAACCAATTCAATATGAGATATTTCATGCTTACAAATGGGATGTAAATGAGAATAAACTATACATCATATCGGCGAGAATGGACGGGTATGAAAAATTCAGGGCCACAGCCAGGCCTATAAATCATCCACGCTCCTTACAGACCGCCATACGTTACATTACTGCTTCCAGCTTCGAAGAGGCTAATCCAGATCCCCCCAGAGTGACTGGAAAAGGATAACTGCCCCCGTAAAGCACAACCGGCGCCGGGCCCGGAGGTTGTACGTCAATTACACTGCACCTTGTGCACCGCCGAGGGGGCTCTGATCCGGTCTTTGGAATTATGGATGAAGAGTAACTAATGGGTGAAGAAATTTAGCAAGGTTGGAGAAGGTTGGAGACAATGCCAACTATTCGGCATGGTGTAATGCCACTTTTGACCAGCTCAGATGAATTGAATATGACCAGAACGTCAATTCTGCTTCATGACAGAAGAAGAAGGCGCGAGATGGAGGTAGTAGGCAGAGCGGGGGCTGACAATAAGAAGCAGAGAGCGGGTGACAATATGATAGAAATACAAGGGATCCTCAGGGAGGAATTGGACACACAACTAAATGAACGAAGGCTAAAGGATTTGTTAACAAGTGGATTCCCAGCCCAGGGAACAAGTGGTTAAACCAGCATCATTTCACTAGTTCCTAAAGGGAAATCAGTCTTCACAAAACACATTTTTTTTTCGATTTCACACCAATTTTCACGCCGTTCTACAGGGAAAAAGAATGATGAAGGGAAAGTGGACACAAAAACAAGCGAAAAAAGGGAATACGAAGAAGCTGACGCATGGAAGGAACACTGGAGGGCAGAGCATGCACGGGGCATGGAGGGATGAGTAACCTCTTCGTACACGGCTCAGGTACCAGGTTAGGTCTTCCAATGAAAAATCGAGAGGGGGTAGGAACATATGTATGTATCACTGAGCCAGACAGGTACCCAGAAAGAGGGACTTATGTGTTCTCTCTTATTTGGTGGGTACATGGACAGGTTCATCAACTTTAGAAGAACAGCGTTATTGCAGGTTTACCCCACCAGAGCCTGACTGCAGTGTGGGGACAGCTGGATTCCCTGGTACCTGTCTAGCGCCAGGTTGGGTCACGTTGGCATGGTCCAGGTGAACAGGCCTCATCTTCGCTCGTTAGGGCCAACGAGGGGATGCAAGAAGAGGAGGAGTTGATCCCCATGGGGCAATCCCACTTTATGTATCTGGTAATGGCTCCCTGGGAAAATGGTGGAGGGGAGGCCCATGGTGTCAACGGCAGCCAGGGATTACACTGGAGATGGATATTGTGAAGTAATTAACTCACATTCCACATTGACTGCCACCACGCAGCAGAGACAATTTGGTTACTACTAGCCAGCCCATTAATCACTGGTCTAGGGCTGAGGTACTTGCCAGGTTCCAGTTCCACAGCCAACCAACCCACTGCTTTGGGTGTTCCAGCAGGAGGGACCATTCTACAGCCTGTTACCTGCTGCTGTTTTGGGACTTTGCCATTAAAGAAACTGTGAGTTGTCCTTTGTGATTCCTGGCCAGCTGCTAACACCACGGGCCTCCAGCCCACATATATAGTTATAGTTGGTACCCATACCAGCCCACAGAAATAGTTATAGTTGGCACCCATACCTGCCCACAGAGATAACTTTAGTTGGTACCTATACCAGCCCACAGAGATACCTATAGTTGGCACTCATACCAGCCCACAGAGACAGTTATAGTTTGCACCCACACCAGCCCACAGAGATTATTATGTGTGGCACCCATACCAGCCCACAGAGATGACTATGGTTGGCACCCATACCAGGCCACAGAGATCATTTTTGTTGGCACCGATACCAGCCGACAGAGATAACTATAGTTGGCACCAACACCAGGCCACAAAGAAAGTTATAGTTGGCACCCATACTGGGCCACAGAGATAGCTATAGTTGGCACTCATACCAGGCCGCTAAGATGGTTATAGTTGCTTATACCAGGCCGCCTAACTATAGTTGTCATGTATTTCGTATAAATTTTAACATGGTCCTCGTGTTCTCAGCATGTCCCCCCTTTTCATTTTCATTCACCAACATGGCTGCTTCAGACAGACTGTTGGGATGGGGTTTACAGTATCCCAACCCTTATGTAGGGTCATTGGCATGAATGCTTTCCCTACTGGCTCCATTGTATAGTAGTCCAGCGTTGAACTTGGCATGACAATGGCTCATAATGGCGTGGTCTTCTCATAATTGGATGCTTTTCTGCGGAGGTTTTACTATATATCTATTACTATGAGCTGGTTTTAAAGGGGAATATTGGAACCTGTAGACCTTAAATGATCCTTTTACATCTTACCAAGCACAGTGCCATACATTGTATCCTGGCTATGCTTGGTATTGTAGATAGTCTACGTTCACTTCAATGGGACTGAGATGTAGACAGTCCACATGACTCCTGTCCTGTGATGTGACTTCACCACTTATGGAAGCATCTTATTAGTATTGGATCCTTGCCGGTCTGGATCAACTATCCTGTCAAATTTTTGAAAATCAGAACCACCCTGTAAATACAAGCAATATTCTTCAATTGACAACTAATTAACCCAACCTGAGTAAGTAGGGACACAAGTATATTTTTGCATAGGGGATAAGAGGATCCGTTCAGGTTTGGGATGGCTGAACCTGAACGCTCACCCCCTTTGCAGGTGTTACCCTAAAAATTCATGTGCACACCACCATTTTCCCTAGGATCATCGCGCCCTATGATGCCATTGGTTTTAAAGGGTTAACTCCTGCTATTGGTGCCAGCACCGATCACAGGTCCTACCGGGGGGGGTGAGCCCAAAAGCTGAACCCAAACTTGGTTGAACCCTGCGGAACCCTAATCTCCTCCTTGGTTCCTCGAAACAGCGTGAACTTGTAACCTACCACTATGTGGGGCCCCTCTGGTCTCCAGGGACCCGCACAGTTACATGGGGGTGCGCTATAGGGAGATCAGTCTATACATATAAGTAAAATTGTAATAATTCAATTTTCGAAGTGAGGGAATGGGAAGTGTAGAGTTAGAGCCTTTAGGAGTTATCCTTTAACCTCTCTAAAAGTTCACGGTATCACGACCGGCAGAGAATTGGTTCGGATGATTGTTATATTATCCCCCCGCAATGCATGCTGGGAAGGCATTCACTGTATATAATGCTCTTTATGAAAAGCTGATATTATTACCACTGAGCTGCTTAGCCTCCAGCTTCAAGGTCTGACCCGCTCGCGCTCCGCCGCGCTATGATCTGCTATTTCCTTTAAAAGTTGATTTCAAATCAAATTATCCCTTTTTCACATCAGCTTTCCATTTAAAATTTTTTTTTATTTTTTTATATTTTTTTTCTTTCCAAAAACCTAGATCAAAACGATGCCGGAGAACGGAGGATGCGGGAGGACTTCATATTAACCGGACTAGACTTGCTAAGTGCTTTCCGCTCTTATTGAATATGTCTCGCGACTTCCCTCGCAGTTACTGAAGATGCTCCAAGTGATAATTAAAAAAAAAATTTTACTTGGAGAGAAATTTTTAAAGCTTTTGTGATTTTTAGCGAGTTTCATTTTCACCTTTGCCGATGCATTAGGGAAAGAATAAGCAGTCGCTGCTCGGTTTGCTGCTCGGGGGTCAGACGTGAATCACACCTTGACGTCATGAGTGGGAGTCAAAATATTGGGAATTTGGATACAAGTTTTAATGGATTTTTATGCTTTATATGTGCATGTAATCAGTTTGCTGGTGTTTAGGCAGGGGTTGTTATATTGGGGCACATTTACTAAACCGTCCCTGTGCGTTCCCTGCTGTGCGTTTTCCGACGAGAATGTACTCTACTGCGATTCACTTACATCATGCGCCCGATTTCCTGCATGTGTCGCTTCCCCGCTCAGGTCCGCCGGACTTCACCTTCTTCTTCCCGGTGCTTGTAAGTGCATTGTCTTGCGACACAATTTAAATGTTAAATTCCGCGCTCAGTCCGAATCAGTCATATCGTCCGATGGCCCACCCCCCCAATTTGTGTTGAATGAAAGCCAGCACCGATGCGCCAAAATCCGATAGCGTGTGCCAAAAATCCCTGCTAAATGCAGCGCAAATCAGAAATCGTCAAAATATTCGATGATAGTGCGGTCCGCAGAGCCTTAGTAAATGAGCCCCATTCGGGGTCATTTACTAAGGGCCCGATTCCCGTTTTCCCAACGTATTACCCGAATATTTCCGATTTGCGGCAATTTCCCCTGAATTGCCCCAGGATTTTGGCGCACGCGATCGGATTGTGACGCATCAGCGCCAGCATGCACGCGATGGAAATCGGGGGGGGGGCGTGGCCGAATGAAAACCCGACGGATTCGGAAAAACCGCCGCATTTAAAAAAAAAAGTGTCGCTGGACTCGCGCTTACCTTCACTCAGCCCGGCTCGGTGTATTCCAGTGCGTTCCGATGCTCTTCAGCGCAGCAGCGCCACCTGGTGGACGGTGGAGGAACTACATTAATGAATCCCAGCCTGACCCGAATCCAGCTCAGAGAACGCGCCGCTGGATCGCGAATGGGCCGGGTGAGTAAATCTGCCCCATTGTCTTTTCATCATAGGCACATTCTTTTCTATGGTCCTCGGAGACCTGGTTTCTTTGCCTTTCCAGTTCTTATTTAGGCCGTCCCAAATCTTAGAATCTCATGGGGCAATTGTGTAGCAATATATCATGTATGTCCCTCAGTGGAAGCAGTAATGTAGCTGCAAGGGGTAGAGCTCAGTAGTGGCCCCTGGTCCAAGACCTCCGGTGTCTGGTGAGGTCCTGATGAGGTCCTGGTGAGACCTGGGTTGCCACATGGATTGTATTTTTATGGTTAGTATTTTCTAGGGTGAGTATATGATACAATCATGTCTTGCTTCCCGTGGCGTAACTAGAAGCTGATGGGCCCCAGTGCAAAGTCTGTGCCAGGGGCCCGACTATAATGTATGGTTTATAGTAATAGTCTTCTCATATGGGAAAGTGACACCATAAGGTCCCCCTAAACCTCTTGGGCCCGGGTGCGACCGCAACCTCTGCACCCCCTCAAGTTACGCCCCTGCTTGCTCCCCTCCCCATTGCACTACAATCCTGGCATATAAATCCATATTTCACAGTCCTGCTGCTACTAACAGCACACATCTATGTGTAATTAGACATCTCTCCAGGGACAACACTGGCTGCAGAGAGCACAGAACACAGCAGTGAGAGGACACCCCCTTCCCAGTGCACTACAATCCTGGATTATAAATCCATATTTCGCAGTCCTGTTGCAACTAACAACACACATAAAGGTATAATTACACATCTCTCCAGGGATAGTACCTAACACTGGCTGCAAAGAGCACAGAACACAACAGTGGGAGGACACCCCATCCTCTGTGCACTACAATCTTGGAATATAAATCCATATTTCACAGTCCTGCTGCTACTAACAACACACATAAAGGTAAGATTACACATCTCTCCAGTGACAGAACTGAATACTGGCTGCAGAGAGCACAGAACACAGTAGTGTAAGGACACCTGCTCCCAAGTGCAGTAAATCCTCGAATACAAATCCATATTTTAAAGTCCTGCTGCTACTAACAACACACATGAACGTATGATTATACATCTTTCCAGGGACAGAAACTAACACTGGCTGCAGAGAGCACAGTACACAGCAGTGTGAGGACACCTGCTCCCAAGTGCATTACAATCCTGGAATATAAATCCATATGTCACAGTCCTGCTGCTACTCACTACACAGATAAAGGTATGATTACACATCTCTCGAGGGATAGCACCTAACACTGGCTACAGAGAGCACAGAACACAGCAGTGGGAGGACACCCCATCCTCTGTGCACTACAATCTTGGAATATAAATCCATATTTCAAAGTCCTGCTGCTACTAGCAACACATCTTTTCAGCACACAGAACACAGCAGAACTCCCCGTGTATGACTATACATCTCTCCAGGGATAGCACCTAACATTGGCTGCAGAGAGCACAGAGAACAGCAGTGTGAGAACACTCCCTAGTGCACTACGGTCCTGGAATATAAATCCATATTTCATAGCCCTGCTGCTACTAACAAAATACATATAGGCATAATTACACACTGCTCTTCAGGAACAATAACTTAACACTGGCTGCACAGTAGTATGAGGACATCCCTCCAGTACAATCCTGGATTATGAATCTATGGGGGTCATTTACTAAGGGCCCGATTCGTGTTTTCCCGACGTGTTACCCGAATATTTCCGATTTGCGCCGATTTTCCCTGTATTGCCCCGGCATCTTGGCGCACGCGATCGGATTGTGGCGCATCGGCGCTGGTATGCAAGCGACGGAAATCGGGGGGCGTGGCCGAACGAAAACCCGACGGATTCGGAAAAACCACCGCATTTAAAAAAAAAAAAGTGTCGCGGGACTCGCGCTTACCTTCACCAGGAATAGGTCGGTGAACTTCAGTGCATTCCGGCGGGCCTCGGGGAACTTCAGCACAGCAGCGCCACCTGGTGGACGTCGGAGGAACTACCTTAGTGAATCCCGACCGGACCCGAATCCACCGCAGAGAAGGCGCCGCTGGATCGCGAATGGACCGGGTAAGTAAATCTGCCCCTATATGTCACAGTACTGCTGCTACTAACAACATGCATAGAACTATGATTGCACATCTTTCTAGGGACAATACATTACATCCCCTATGAATTGTGATGGCAGCCGATGATAAGATGTCCTAAGGACTGACCGGCCCGGGAGAAGACAATGATAGGAAGAGACTATAGAAATATCTTCTGGTCTTTAGGATTCTAGTGTCTCCTTTCATCTCTCCGAGGAGGGGGGTGAAAATAATCTTCTCTAAAATGTCTGCTTTTTTCTCCGCCACAAGAACCTCATTTATCAACCGCGCAAATAATCCAACCTTGAGATATGAATGTATTTCACGTAAGCAGGTGCTTTCTCCTCAGCCTTTTCTGTAGGTTGCACAGATTATCATCAAAGGCCCAGCGAGAGGTAAGGACTGCAAGTCGGAGGCTCTTGATCGATTCCTATAATCTATTACTCTGCCACTCTCGGTGGGAGATGTTCTTCTTTTTCTCTTTTTACTCCTCTTTTATCTTATTGATTCTCAATTATGTGTCTACCAGGTTTTCTTAATTTAAGGAGACGACAGGGGGTTTACGCACAAATCAGAACATGGAACAAGTCTTGTCTTTCAAAAGGCCGGTCATCTCCAGAGGGATGTGAGTTCTACAACGATGGGTTCCATATCATCAATATCAGGAGTAAACAGATCAATCAATCTATCGTGAGAACTGATATATTATTAACCTGGAAGGAGCAGAGACCTCTCGTGATGGAAAGTCCATCGACCAAGACGATATATATAGAAGAACACAAGTTGTCGATTCACTTAAAGTCTAAAATGTTCATTGTTCTCCATGTAAGAAGGTCACTAGCGGAATATAAATAAGGCTCAACCACAATTAACCTTCCACTCCATAAGGTTCCTTCACCCTATCTACGAAAATGGCATTGGTGGCTTGTAGGAAGACTATCATGACAGTAGACAATGCCCAACATAGGGGCACATTTACTTACCCGTCCCGTTGACGCCGCCGATCCGGAATGTCCGACGAGGAATCGGAGCTGACGTGATTCACTAAGATCGTGCGTCCAATTTTCTGCATGTGTCGCTTCCCTGCTCAGGTCCGATGGAGTTCACCTTCTTCTTCCCGGTGCATGTAAGTGCTTGATCTTGCGACACAATTTGGTTTTTATATTCCGCAGTTTGTCCGAATCAGTTGGGTTGTCCGAAGTCCACTTCCCTGATTTGCGTCGAATGAAAGCCGGTGCCGATGAGACACAATGGGGAAAATTTACTTACCCGGTCCATTCGCGATCCAGCGGCCCGTTCTCTGTGGTGAATTCGGGTCCGGCCGGGATTCACTAAGGTAGTTCCTCCGACGTCCACCAGGTGTCGCTGCCGCACTGAAGTTCCCCAGAATGCACTGATCTTCACCAAGCCGGACCGAGTGAAGTTAAGCGCGAGTCCAGCGGCACTTTTTTTTTTTTTAAATGCGGCGTTTTTTCCGAATCTGTCGGGTTTTCGTTCGGCCACGCCCCGATTTCCGTGCATGCTGGCGCCGATGCGACACAATCCGATTGCGTGCGCCAAAAACCCGGGGCAATTCAGGGAAAATCGTCGCAAATCGGAAAATATTCGGGTGACACGTCGGGAAAACGCGAATTGGGTCCTTAGTAAATGACCCCCAATCTGTTCCCGTGCGTCAAAAACCCAGGGGAAATTCAGGGAAAATCGAAAAAAAAAACGTGAAACCTGATGGAAATGCGTCCGACAGACTCTTAGTAAATGTGCCCCATTATGGCACATCTAGAGGGCGTTGATTGTAATAATATGGAGAATTGGTTACAGAACTGATGTGGACATTCGGATGCATTAGCGGGTAGGTCAGACATAAGATAATTACATTATTAGCTATTCAACTTTAGAATAAGGGCAAAGTTGCCCAAAGCCACATGTACCCTATTGAGATTCGTGTTATTCCTATACAACTGACTTCCATATGTCCAAATACAAGGAATCCTTGAATCATAATTTCCCACCGACATTACACAAGAGATATGGGATAAGTGTCTGGTGGAAGTTCCAACCACTGGTTGGCTGAAACTGGTTGGGCCTCAAATGTTTTGTTTGCTATCAATCCTAATGATTCTCCATCTATGGCAGCAGGTCCTATGTATAACTTGGATCTGGGTGGCTTCACCTTTCCTATTGCAAAGATTGTAAATGGATGTAAAGAAGAAAGAACGAGACATGGAAAATGGAAAGTGAACGGAAGTTCAGGAAGTATTTGTGAGGTTACTAGGAGAAAATGTCACCAGAGAGCACTATAGGACAATAGTGTCAGGGCTTATTGTGCCCCAGTTTACCAAAGACTCATATTAATCCCTGCCATGCCTCAATTCGTAACCACAGCCCTGTGTCGCTGCCACTATGACTGGAAACTTTGCCTATTGTAACTGGTCCTGATGATCCCCTATCAACAACAGTAGGTCCCAGTAGGAATAATCAAAAGTAGGTGTGGATAAAGAGCATGTCACAACATGAGATGTCTTGCCCTAAATGGGGGCTTATTAGGGGCTCCCAATACTTGACACCTTCCTTCTGCCACCTGTAGTCAGATCCAGGAGTATCCTCAGCCAGATAGATATGGGGTCGGGGACTCTAAGTATATGATGTCAGCCAAGAGTGTGAAAAGGTTACAACAGTCCTCGTCCTCTTATGTGGGAGATCTGATTCCATAATTACCTACCAGTATGTCCCTTTAAGGATTACGAAAAAAGGGGCAACTGGATACGGATCCAGGTGACTGTGATCAAGTACTGCCCTACAGTAGACCATGTCAATCTCACCTGAGGCTCAGTGGGGGTAGAGGTTGTCCCACATGTTAGGATGACTATTTTTGTGTGAAATAAACTAGAACCTATTTAAAGAGGACCTGTCACCTGTTACTAAAGTAAGCAGCTCCTAGTGCTTAAACAAACGCTGCAGTGTTAGAGTGATAATGTTACCGGAAACCTCCGGTAAAGCTATCTAACACTGCGGCGCGGTACAGTGCAATTGTCGGACAGCTCGCAAAGCTGTCCGACGTATTCATGAGGGGGCGGGGTTGGGGCGTGGTTAGGGGTGGTGACTGCCGCCTACCACGTGGCAGTCACTGCCGGCCTATGGAGCGAGCGGGGAGGTCCGGGGAAGAGGCAAGCGGTCCGATGATTACATTGTACCCTGCCGCAGTGTTAGATAGCGTTACCGGAGGTTTCCGGTAAAGCTATCACTCTAACACTGCGGCGTTTGATCAAGCACTAGGAGCTACTTACTTTAGTAAGAAGCTCCTAGTGCCAAAAATTTAGGTGACAGGTCCTCTTTAAGACCTCTATCTTCCAGATCCTATGACCTGCTAGCCATCTCTGAAACAGATCCAGCAGGATGACTCTGCCTCCCCCGCTACTTTGTCTTATGGCATCTAACACTTTTCTAACCTGAGAATAGGCAGGGAGGAGGGGTAGGCTGACTCCTCTCTCTCCACAATGCACTATGCAGGTCATTCTTCCTGCACCCTCTCTCACTTTCCCATCTTTGAGGTCCACACCCTTAGACTTTTCCATCCATTCTTCATGTGGCTGTAGTATACCGTCCTCCTGGTTACCCCTACCAGCTCCTTGACCACTTCGCCTCTTGGCTCCCTCACTTTCTATCCTGTAAGATTCCAACCATTATTATGGGAGACTTTAACGTCCCATTTCCCCACCTGCCGCTCAGCTCTTATAACTAACTACTTCTCTAAGTCTTTCACATGTCTCTGGTTCTCACACTCATAATGAGGGAAATATCCTCAACTTGGAATTTCTTCAATATCTAATTTTAGCAATTCTTCCTTTCCACTTTCAGACCATAACCTTCTTTCTTTTACTTTTAATAATCCTTCAACTCCTCAGAATCCATCCACTTATCGCTCAACCCAGCTGCCATTAGATGCTCACCAACTCACCGAAACCTTTCAGTCTTCACTGTCCCCCATCTCCTCCTGTCCTAACCTGGCCACTAACCATTAAAATCATACTGTCAGAAGCGTCCTAGATGACATGGCATCACTATCCAAAATTTTCAACACAGATGCAGGCAACCTTAACACGTGGACCAAACCTGTTTCCTTTGACAGTGCTCCAGGATTGCCGATTGTCTGTGGAGAAAATGGCGCACTTCTACAGTCCTTCTACACTTCAAGTTTATGCTCAGATCCTACAACTTTGCCTTTCACAGGTTTATTTCACTAGTCGAATATTCTCTCTCTCTAACAATCCCAAAAGGCTCTCCGACACTCTTCATTACTTGATAACACCAACAGTGCGGCCACCGGTCACAGGCCATCTACTAACCGACCCAACCCTGACCTCTCCATCCTGGTCTGTTGGACCACTATAGTACCGAGGCAGCAGGCCCGCTGTCTTGTGGTTTTGCTGGACTCCGACCTCTCCTTTGCACCATATATTCAATCTTTTGTTTGCTCTTGCTGCATACATCCCAGAAACATCTCCAGAATCCGACCATTTCTGACAATTGAAACCTCTAAAATGCTAATTGTTGACTAGACTCCTGTAACTCCCAACTAATTCCACTGACTAAACTCTCTCCTCTACAATCTATTCTCTAAGCAGCAGCCAGGCTCGTCTTTAAGGCCAAACGCTACACAGATGCCTCCAGTCTATGCCAATATAGTTTAAAATGATCCCCCTCATCCACAAAGCTCTGCATAATGCTGCACCTCACTACCTCTCCTCTCTCATCTCAGTCTCATCTCAATCTCCCAACC
>WNYA01004397.1:0-19035 GCA_019512145.1 Engystomops pustulosus | reverse complement strand
GAGGAGAGGGGGTTCTACCATCACCATAGACAGGGGACATCCTCTACACCTAGAGGAGAGGAGGTTCTACCATCACCATAGGCAAGGGGCATCCTCTACACCTAGTGGAGATGATGCGGAACTGCCCAGAGAGTGCATGACCCCCAGGGGGTCAAAGCAAGGACCCTCGCAGACAGTGCAAGGAAACCATTGCACAATGCAAAGATGCCCCCAGACAGTGTGATGGCCAGATAATGCAAGAACCACCCCAAGTAAGTACTCCTTAGACGGTACATTGCCGCTCTGGCAGTGCAAGGACCCCACCCCCAGATGGTTTGAGGACCCAAGACTGTGCAAGGACCCGCCCTTAGAAAGTGCACCTGTCAGTGTGAGGACACCACTAGATTGAGCAGGCTCATCCCGGGATGTGGGGGTCAGAGTACTGGAGAAGGCTATGAGGAGGTAGTCCTGTACTGGACTAGGTTATGGACTGTCGGGAGACCCTTTACTGGAGGAGGCTATGGACTGTGGGGGACATTGTACTGGAGGAGACTATGGACTGTGGGGGACATTGTACTGGAGGAGGCTATGGACTGTGGGGGACATTGTACTGGAGGAGGCTATGGACTGTGGGGGACACTGTACTGCAGGAGGCTATGGACTGTGGGGGACACTGTACTGGAGGAGACTGTGGACTGTGGGGGACACTGTACTGGAGGAGACTATGGACTGTGGGGGACACTGTACTGGAGGAGACTGTGGACTGTGGGGGACCCTGTACTGGAGGAGGCTATGGACTGTGGGGGACACTGTACTGGAGGAGACTGTGGACTGTGGGGGACATTGTACTGGAGGAGGCTATGGACTGTGGGGGTTCGGGGTCTCAGGCTCCATCAGTTAAGGAAGCTCCGCATTGAGTCTCAGGCCTAGTTGGACAGGAAGCTCCTGGCATGAGGGTCTCAGGCCTTAAGGGACAGGGAAGCCAGGCTTACTTGTTAGGTCGCATAGGCCTAGGGACAGGAAGTCTCTGGCATTGAGTGTCTCAGGCACTAGGACAGAAGCCATGGATTGAGGTCTCGGGCCTAGGGAAAGTGCAACTCCTTGGATTGAGGTCCGGGGGCCTAGGACAGGAAGCTCCTGGCATTGAGGTCTCAGGCCCAGTTACAGGAAGCTCCTGGCATTGAGGTCTCAGGCCTAGGGACAGGAAGCTCCTGGCATTGAGGTCTCAGGCCTAGGGACAGGAAGCCCCTGGCATTGAGGTCTCAGGCCTAGGGACTAGGGAAGGCAGCCCTGGCATTGAGGCTCGGCCTAGGAGAAGGAGACGAAGGACTGGGATCATGGCATAGGGACAGGAAGACCTGGCATTGAGGTCTCAGGCCTAGGACAGGAAGCCCTGGCATTGAGGTCTCAGGCCTAGGGACAGGAAGCTCTGGCATTGAGGTCTCAGGCCTAGGGACAGGAAGCTCCTGGCATTGAGGTCTCAGGCCTAGGGACAGGAAGCTCCTGGCATTGAGGTCTCAGGCCTAGGGACAGGAAGCCCTGGCATTGAGGTCTCAGGCCTAGGGACAGGAAGCTCCTGGCATTGAGGTCTCAGGCTAGAAGGAAGCTCCTGCAATGAGGTCTCAGGCCCTAGGGACAGGGAACAGCCCCTGGCCTTGAGGTCTCAGGCCTAGGGACCAGGAAGCGCCTGGCTTGAGGTCTAGGCCTAGGGACAGGGAAGCCCCTGGCATTGATGGTCTCGGGCCTAGGGACAGGAAGCCCCCGGCATTGAGGGTCTCAGGCCTAGGACGGACAGGAAAGCCCCTGGCATTGAGGGCTACAGGCTAGACAGGAGACTCCGGCATTAGTCTAGGCATTTGAGCTAGGCATTGAGGTCTCAGGCCTAGGGACAGGAAGCTCCTGGCATTGAGGTCTCAGGCCTAGGGACAGGAAGCTCCTGGCATTGAGGTTGCAGGTCCATATATGGGAAGCTCCTGCCGGTGAGGTCTCAGGACTGGGTGCAGGAAGCTTGTGGCAGATATTCTTGGAATTCATAAAGTGGCCACTTATGCAGCTGGCAGCCGTGGCTCCAGCATGAAGGACATGGAAGAGACAAGGTACATGCTGGTAAATTCCATGCATTTGTCAGAGATGGTCACATCTACTCAGTTTCAAGGTGAGTGAGGGGAAATTGGTTTTGAGCCCACTTCTGAAAACATCAGGAACAGTCTTGTGGCCACATCCTGATCTGTCTCTCTTTATACGGAGCAGTTACTTACTGGTTGTCTCATTCCTGTGAGCCGCACATTCCAGACAGTCTCTTACCAGATGGCAGCACTTTTCTTTCCCTAGAGACAGCAGAGGGGGGCCGAGGGGCGCAGAGAGTCGTGTGTCTAACTTACCCAGTACTTAGCCGTGACACATGCGGAGAGCACGCACATGCCGGCTTCTACGCAAACATTTGCATTTCATGTCTATGACCATAGTGCAGCACTCCTGGGGCCCCTGCGGATACTCTACCAGCGGTGGGCACCGCACCTCGGCTGGCAGGACATCGATCTACAATGAATCGAAGATGTACAAGACTTGGGGTGTACCAGGGAGGTGGTGGGGGAGGTGCACATATGGATCAATAGTGGCTGCATTATGTAACGAGAGCCACTTCCGCTCAGCACTTTATAGATCCATCCCGAGAGGCCCTGGCAGAGAGCTTAACCTTTCATGTGCTGACACCTCCACCCCGATACTAAAGAGACTGGAGTAAGGGGCGAGGAGGCACAGCATGGCCTGGGGGCTCCATGCACATATCCCAGGTCTTCAGCTGAAAGTCCCAATGGACAGGCTACATAAACACCTAAGCTGCACTACAAGTACCAGCTGTATCGACCAGCTACACACTAATCCATACCCACTGCACACAATTTCTCCATAGATAAAGGGAGTTCCAGGATCTACGGGTCACTGTGGGCGCAGTGTAGGGACTGCTGTACTACCACCACCTTCCACTGCTGGAAGCCATCGCTGACAATAAGGAGTAGCCTCATCTATGGAGGATAACAGTGAACTGTTGGAGACCTTAAAGATTTAAGGAGGTCCTGGGAAAAGATAGATGTGGATTTAGAGGATGGTGATGAAATGATGATGGAGGTCCACCATTGGCTTCTCAGGAGGCCTCTCCCTCCCACCTTACAAGCATCCCTGCTGAGAGGACATTTGTCCAAGTCACCAGAATTCCCTTCTGTTGTCTCCTCCACACTCAATGTGACCTCCCCCACTAGATCCCCTGCTGTTAGCCCTCATGTCCAGATCAGTCCCACCAGCTGTCAGTCATCAGGTTATAATGGGATCTTTACAAGTGCCCAGGTGAGAAGAGAACAGCGAAGACTCAAAGTGGCCAAAGCTGCAGGGCCAGATGGTATCAGTGCCTGACCACTCAAGACCTGTGGGGATCAGCTTTGTGGGATCATTGCACATATGTTCAAATGAGCCTGAGGAAGGGTAACACAACTGTGGAAAACATCTTGTGTGGTACCAATTCCGAAGACACTCCATCCGCTGGATCTCACCAGCTCCAGACCGGTGGCACTAACATCCCTTTTAATGAAGACCTTGGAGAGGTTGGTTCTCACACATCTCCGTCCTCTAGTGAGCTCATCTATGGACGCCCTACAGTTTGCTCATCACCCAGACATTGGGGTGGAAGATGCATCTTCTACATCGAGCCCCTTCTCACCTGGAGAAACCAAGGAACACCTTTAGACTAACAGGGCACATTTATTAGGGGGTATGCGCCTGACGTTATATTACAAGTGTCCGCCCTTCTATAGTCAGCCGTTTTGTGGTGCATCTGCACTAGGAGACACAAATTCGGGGGGTGTTCTGGCGCTCAGTCAGACCATGCACCGGATTTAATATGCAAAGTCCGTCGCACGCCCTATGTTAAAAGGTTCAGGAAAAATCGGAAATGACCCCCACTATCTCATTGGCTACAGACAATCCGTATGGTAATTCTTGCCCTCCCAGCAATTGGGTACAGCTGCAATAACAAAGTTTTGGAGACTTCCTAGCCAGGTGATCAGTCTCCCTAGACAGCTCCGTACATGGAGAGGGTGCTATTCACAAAAATTACCTACCCTATGCATTGTCAGGGGTGTTGCACATGAGACTGTGGTGGTATTGAGTAGCAACTTCACCGGCTGCGATTTGGGTGTGTAATCCCTGCAGATCCCATCCACAGACTGAATATCACGCTGCTTGTCTGCACAGAGTACAGACTGCACGGGAGGGAAGAGACAGCACATAGTATAGACTGCACAGGAGGGAGGACACTGCACATAGTATAGACTGCACAGGAGGGAGGACACTGCACATAGTACAGACTGCACAGGAAAGGGAGGAGGGAACACTGCACATTAGTACAGACTGCACAGGAGGGAGGACCCGACATGCACATAGTAAGACTGCACGGGAGGGGACATCTCAACTAGATAGATGACAGGGGAGGACACTGCAGTACAGACGAGGAGGAGGACATGCACATCGTACAGCGTGCAAAGGGAGGAGGACTCAATAGTACATGCTGAACAAGGGTACATGAAATGTAAGGTGCACAGGAGGGAGGAAGCCACCGGCTGCAAGGAGGAAGCAATTGTACAGCTGCACAGGAGGGAGGACACTGCCACATAGTACAGGACTGCCACGAGAGAGGAGGAGATGCCAAATAGTACCGATGCACAGGAGGCGGGACACTGCACATAGTACAGGATCTGACAGGAGGGAGGAGCACTGCACAAGTACAGATGCACGAGAGAGGAGGACAACTGCACATAGTTAAGGAACTGCGCAGGAGGGGCGACACTGCACATTAGCACAGACCGCACAGGAGGGAGGAGACTGCACATAGTACAGGCTTTTTGCACAGGAGGGAGGAACTGCAAATGAGTACAGACTGCCCAGGAGGAGGACACAACACAAATAGGATTTGCACTCACTTTGTAACGTATTTTTGTCCAAACACTGTAGCACCATAAAACTAGGGAGAAGAAGAGACAGGGCTGTGGGTGGAGCAGAAGCAGAGGGCAGGGCTGCGGGGGAGGAGGAGGAGGCAGGCGGTGGAGGCCAGAGGGCAGGGCTGCGGGTATCGAGCAGAGGCACGAGGCAGGGTGCGGGTGAGCGGAGCAGAGGGCGGGCGGGGCTGAGCAGGGCGGGGCAGGAGGCAGGGAGGGGCAGGGCAAGAGGGGCAGGGCTAGCAGGGTAGGGAGGAAGGGGGGGACAAGACATGGGCAGCGGCACGAGGGCGTAGGAAGAGGACTGACGAAGGGCCATGGGTAAAGAGGGCCGGGGGACGGGGCATCTTGTGGGCGAAGAGGGAGAGGCGGAAGGGCAGGGGTGGGCAGAGGAAGAGGATAGGCCGACCGAGGGAAGGGCAGATGGGGGGGTAGGGGGCGAGGAGGGCAGAGGGCAGGAACGGGGGGAGTGAAGGTATCGAGGGCGGAAGGCCGGGTGGAGTAAAGGCAGCGGGCAAGGAAGACGTCGGGGAGAGTGTAGGAGAGGGCAGGGGGGGAGAGGGTAAGGGCAGGAGGGTGGGGAGTAGAGGTAGAGGGCAGGGGCGGAGTGGAGGAAAGGAAGAGGGCAGGGCTGGGGGTGGGTGAGGTTAGAGGTAGAGGGCGGGATGGGGTGGAAGTAGAGGTAGAGGGCAGGGCTGCGGGTGGGAAGTAAGGTAGAGGGCAGGGGCCGCGGGTGAGGAGTAGAGGTAGAGGGCGGGCTGGCGGTGAAATTACAGAGTAGAAGGCAGGGCACGGGGTGGAGTAGGAGAAGTGAGAGAGAGGGCAAGGAGGTCGCAGGGGGTGGGTAGAGGTAGAGGGCAGGGACAGGGGGGAGTAGAGGTAGAGGGGGGCATGCGGGTGGAGTACGGTAGAGGTGTGAGTACAAGAGGGCAGGGGCTGCGGGTGGAGTACAGGTAGAGGGCAGAGGGCTGGAGGTGGAGCAAGGTAGAGGCAGGGCTGAGGTGAGCAAGCACAGGTAGAGGGCCGGGGCTGCGGGTGGAGCAAGGTGAGGGCAGGCTGCGTGGTGGAGCTAGAGGTAGAGGGACAGGGGGACTGCGGGTGGAGCAGGTAGAGGGAGGGCGCGTATGGGGAGTGGGAGTAGAGAGCTGGGGTGAGAGTAGCAGGTAGAGACAGGTAGAAGCGGGACAGTTGAGGGCAGGCTCGGGGGGACAGGTAGAGGTGAGGGGAGGCGGGTGGAGTAGAGGTAGAGGGCAGGGCTCTGGGGTGGAGTTAATCCAGGTAAGAGGGCGGGTGCGGGGCAGTGGGCGGGCTCGGTGTGATAGCACAGGTAGAGGGCAGCGGCTGCGGGTGGGAAGTGGGAGATCTGGGGGAGTATGAAGTAGGCTAGGAGGTGACAGGGTGGAGGTGGAGTACAGGTACGGGCAGGGGCTGCTGGTGGATTTCAGGTAGAGGCCGCAGGCTGATGGGTGATTGACAGGTAGAGGGGCAGGGACTGCGGGTTGTTGTAGCACAGGTAGGGGCACGTGGGTGGTTGGTTCGTCAAGTAGGCAGGGTGGTGGGAGTAAGGTAGAGGGCCGGGCTGCGGGTGAGTAAGGGGTAGAGGTAGAGGGCGGGCTGGGGTGATTACGGTAGAGGGCAGGGCTGCTGGTGGATTACAGGTAGAGGGCAAGGGCTGCGGGTGTAGAAGGTAGAGGGCAGGGATGGGGTGGAGTAGAGGTAGAGGGAGGGTGGGTGGAGTAGAGGTAGAGGCAGGGCTGCTGGTGATTACAGGTAGAGGGCAGGGCGGCGGGTGCGGGTGGAGTAAGATGAGGGCAGGGCTGCGGGGTGGAGGTAGAGGGCAGGGGCTGGGGTGGGTAAGAGGTAGAGTACAGGTTAGAGGACAGGCCCGCTGGGGTTACAGGTAGAGCAGGCTGCGGTGGGGGTTTAGAGGGAGGGTGCGGGTGTGGAGAGTAGAGTGTAGAGGCGGGCTATGCTGTGGGTTGCAGTGAGGAGGTGGGTGATAGAGGTAGAGGGCAGGGCGGATAAGTGGGAGTCGGTGGATGTAGAGGCAGGGCTGATGATCGCAGGGCCAGGGGCTGAAACGAAGAGGCTGCGGCGCTGGTAGCACAGTAGAGGGCAGGCCGGGCTGCGGGTGGAGTACAGGTAGGCGAGGTGCGGGGGTAGAGGGAGGGCATGGGGTGGTGAGAGTACAGGATAGAGGGACAGGGCCTGCGGAGGGCTATTACAGGTAGAGGGCAGGGCTGCTGGTGGATTACAGGTAGAGGGCAGGGCTGCGGGTGTAGCACAGGTAGAGGGCAGGGCTGCGGGTGGAGTACAGGTAGAGGGCAGGGCTGCGGGTGGAGTAGAGGTAGAGGGCAGGGCTGCTGGTGGAGTACAGGTAGAGGGCAGGGCTGCGGGTGTAGCACAGGTAGAAATAAGCTCCGGCACCAGCTCACCCTGAGCTCACCCTGAGCTGGTGCCCGGTATTTCCATCAGAAACCTGCCACTACAAGTGGTAGGTTTCCTTTAACACTACCATAACATCAAGTGTCAGGACTTCATCCACAGCCGTGGTCAGAGACTCCAGGGACTTGCACCGGGCCACAGGCCATCACCCTGGATGGTAGAAAACCTGATCATGTGCTGACAGGAACAGTTGGATTGATATGGCGTTTGTGAGTCCCTCAGGGACTGTTAGTGGGAGGAGCGAGAAGGTCGTCCCATATTCTGACCATCTGGCCTTGTTGTTTTGCCTTGGAGCCAGTCAACGCTCGATATTGGTCGGGGGCTGTGGAGATGGCTGCACCGCGGAGGAGAGCAGTGGAGACGCTCAAGCTGACGGGTGGGGATGGAAAACACAAGACTGTATAGGTACAACCGCTACACGTCCCATGATCCCTCTGACGATGGCTGGGAACGTGAGGCTAACAAGCCCACCACAGGGGGTAGTTCTCAGGAGGGTCTCCTGGGGGTGCTGAGAAAATGGCTCAATTCTTGGAGGCAGCTCCAGGCCCTGACACTAAATATTTGGGGACATCTGTATAATACAGCTGACAGCCGCGACCCCCGACCACTGACCCTGATCATGGCACCCAATATCACTGCCGATCAGCAGCGCCATCTTCAATGGTCAATCACCGCCCCCGTGACGTCATGGGAGGGCGGCTATCCGATGATATGGCGGCCTACGAATCTCTGTGCGATGTATTAGAGATGAGCAGCAAGATTGTGGTATTACAGGATATAGAATGAGCAATCAGACCCTGCAGGGTTAGGGTATCCTAGAGGGTCCGAAATAATAGTCAAAAATGTAAAATATAAAGAAAAGTTTCCCTAGAACATATAAAATAAACAGTAAAACTCATAGACACGTTGGGTATCGCCGAATGTCGCCCAAATCTCCGTTCTGTCAAAGTATAAAAAAGATTATTGGCGGCCATGAACATTGCAGCGGATAGTAGCGCCCAATTGTCCGAATCGGCACTTTTTTCCCCATTTTTATATAACAGTCATATAGGCCCCAAATTCATATAAATGAATCCGCTGTCACCGCCCACAGGTCCGGACACCAAAGTGTGAGAAACCTTATGAATCCCTGTGATTGGAGCGACCCAAAGAATAAAGCGGAAAACCCGCAAAAGCACAAGAAAACGCCACAAATGTGTATTCTGTTAGTTTCCCTGCACTTGGATTATATTCCAGGGAATATTAAGCGGCGCCACTAAAAGTACAACATGTGCCGCAGATAACGAACGCGTCTCTGAGAACGGAAGACGACAAAGTTATCACTTCTGGAACGAGGGAGAAAACGGAAACACAAACCAAAAGCTCCTGTAAGGGTTAAGGAGGCCACGAATAAGTCATGTCCAAGGACGGCACCAGGTCCAGATGGTGGAACAGCTTCACTGGACATGGAGAAACCTGGTCTCGTGGTAGGTACCTGTGATCACCTGCTGACCCCCTATCAGCACCAGGGGGCCCACAGTAATCGGGGAGGTGAGAGGGGGTGAGGGTCCATGAAGGGATAGGGAGATAAAGGGGCCGATAATAAGAGGGGGAGATACAAGGGGGCAACATTAACAGGAGGGAGATGAGAAAACCACAAATAAGAGGGGGAACCAATCAGAACTCAGCTTTAATATTGTAGACAGCCATGGGAAATGGAAGCTGAGCTCTGATTGGTTGCTATGGGAATCTAGAGCAGTTCTGCCCCCAGACCTTCAGCGCATGTAGTGAGAGCGGAGAAGGCAGAAGCCATAAGAAGCCCCGGGTGCCGTCTGCCCAGCGTGTCTCCCAATCCTTCTGAGTACTGGGGGTCAGACGTGGTCTCCTAGGCCGGGGCTCCACAAAGGCTTGAACACCTGGGTCCTGGTGGTCTGCACATGGAGAGAGCGCTGGGGTGTCGGGACGCTCCTCCCGATGGTCCGGGCTTTTTCTGCACAACCTCCCGGGACGGGGAAGAAGAAACATTGGAGAGCCGCTGATCCTGCGCCTGGAGAAGTGGAGACAAGCTCTTTACTACGGCTTCAGCATGTACCATAGGATACGGAGGCCGCCGCCGTGGGGGCCATAGGATATTGAGGTTCCGCCCCGCGTGGTACCATAGGAAGGCGGCCGCCCTGGGGGACCATAGGACTGAGGAGCCGCCGCCGTGGGGGACCATAGGATATGGAGGCCCCGCCGTGGGGACCATAGGATATCGAGGTGCCCGCGGCCGTGGGGACCATATGGATACGGAGTGCCCGCCGTGGGGACCATAGGATGATGGAGGGGCCGGCCGTGGGACCATAGGGATAGGAGGCCGCCGTTGGGGGCCATAGGATCCGGAGGCCGCCGTGGGGACCATAGGATAGTAGGCCGCCGTGGGGACCATAGTATGGAGGCCGCCGTGGGACCATAGGATACGAGAGGCTGCGTCGGATGTCCGCCTTGGGGACCATAGATACGGAGGCCCGCCTGGGGACCATAGGTATAGAGGCCGCCGTGGGGACCATAGGAATAACGGAGGCCGCCGTGGGACCATAGATATGGGCCGCCGTGGGACACATAGGATACGGAGGCCGCCGTGGGGACCATAGGATACGGAGGCCGCCGTGGGGACCATAGGATATGGAGGCCGCCGTGGGGACCATAGGATATGGAGGCCGCCGCCGTGGGGACCATAGGAATGGAGGCCGCCGCCGTGGGGACCATAGGATACGGAGGCCGCCGTGGGGACCATAGGATATGGAGGCCGCCGTGGGGTCCGCTCTCTGTCCAGTTGCTGGAGGTCTCTGGAAATAAATTCTTCTGACAGAATCCCTGCAATGAATTTCCCAGACGCCTTAGACAGGAGGACGGACCCCCCATGGAAGGAATCTCCCCCCAGGTCAGAACACAAGAGGTTTAAGTAAACTCAGACAGACAGGTGCCGCAGACGGGGGAAGGGACCCTCATCTGCCAAAATCTGCTGGGAAAACAAAGCCGGCACCTTAGAGGTTAAAGCCCTCATGTCTGTGGCCCACCTCCCAGGACAGTCCTGCCGTGTGATCCACAAATCAAACCACGCCCTGACCAGACCACAAGCCACGCCCTGACCAGACCACAAGCCACGCCCTGACCAGACCACAAGACCAACCCCCATACCAAAAGCCATGTGCCTCATACCACAATGCCACAGCCCCTTTGCCAATTATACATACATTTGCAATGATTTTGCTTGTATCATGGAGCCTCTGTAGCTCTGCACATGCAGGATTCCCGTATTTACACGGACGCACTCACGTGGACGGCTATGGCGCCGGGTCGCGGTATGTGCCATATACATGCTCAATCTTATCCTATACGTATGGCCGGGTGCCAAGCCACGCTATAGAGAGGGGCCGAGTGACCCTTATATACACACAGACCCCAGCTTAAAGGGGACCTGTCAGCAGCAAGTGGTCTAATAAACCACTACCAGAATACCGTGCAGCAGCGGAGAACCTTCTAGGTCATGTTTCTTCCATGGTCCATGAACTGAGATCGCCTCCTCCTCGGTGATTGACATCAAACTTCAGGAGATCTGCTTAGTGATGTTTCTGGGGGCCGGACCATCAATTACACTGAATGAGAGGAAGAGAGCTGGACTTCAGGAGATCTGCTTAGTGATGTCTCTGGAGGCCGCCATCACTACTACTGAATGAGAGGAAGAGAGCTGGACTTCAGGAGATCTGCTTAGTGATGTCTCTGGAGGCCGGACCATCAACTACACTGAATGAGAGGAAGAGAGCTGGACTTCAGGAGATCTGCTTAGTGATGTCTCTGGAGGCCGGACCATCAATTACACTGAGCCGGACCATCAATTACACTGAATGAGAGGAAGAGAGCTGGACTTCAGGAGATCTGCTTAGTGATGTTTCTGGAGGCCGGACCATCAATTACACTGAATGAGAGGAAGAGAGCTGGACTTCAGGAGATCTGCTTAGTGATGTCTCTGGAGTGCCGGACATCATTACACTGTAAGGAAGGAGAGAGCTGGACTTCGAGATCTGCTTATTGGATGTCTCTGGAGGCCGGACCATCACACTACACTGAATAGAGAAGAGACGCTGATTTCTGGAGATCTGCTAGTGATGTCTTCTGGAGGCCGGTACCATCAATTCAACACACTGAAATGAGAGGAAGAGATCCTGGACTTCAGGAGATCTGCTTAGTGATGTCTCTGGAGGCCGGACCATCAATTACACTGAATGAGAGGAAGAGAGCTGGACTTCAGGAGATCTGCTTAGTGATGTCTCTGGAGGCCGGACCATCAATTACACTGAATGAGAGGAAGAGAGCTGGACTTCAGGAGATCTGCTTGTGATGTCTCTGGAGGCCTGACCATCACTAACCACTGAATGAGAGAAGAGCTGGTACTTCAGGACTCTTTAGGTGATGTCTCTCGTGGGGCCGACCATCATTCACTGAATTAGAGGAAGAGAGCTGGACTTCAGAAGATCTGCGTTAGTGGGTCCTCTGAGAGCCGGACCATCAATTACACTGAATGAGAGGAAGAGAGCTGGACTTCAGGGTAAAAATCTCCGCCTCAATGGGTCATGAAATAAAACATAATCTGCTGTATGACAACATACTGGTAGTAGTTTATTAGTTCAATTTCTGCTGGCAGGTTCCCTTTAAGAGTCCTTCCACCCTTTAAGCACCATCCTAGCAGCGGTGGTGGAGAGGATCTGAAGATGCAGTCTCCCCTGGCTGTCCTGGTCTGTGGTGGACGTCCTGCATGATGATGATGATGATGATGATGATGATGTCCCCCTGATCTTCTGGAGCTGCTGTGATAGTGATCAGGTACGTGGTCACCGGTGTGAAGGTGCCGCAGAAGCCTAAAACAAACAATGACTAATAAGTTCCCAATGGACTTGGTAAAACGACTCGTCCCGGAGAACACTGGGCGGAGCTTGTTCTGTATTCCGGGCCACATCCAGGAGACCACGAAGCTACTCGAGGCTGTAGACCACTAGCTAGTGGTACCATGGAATAGCAGCAGGTCGGCACCCACGGAGAAACCCAAGCGACCAACAGAAGTGGTCACAGAAGGCTGAGTGCTCCCTCAGATCCAACAAATCAAACCAAAATACGGGAGGTTCGAGATTCACCTCGGAGATGCATCAAAATACTCTGCCCTTTACCAAAGTGGCTCCGGCACAACCAACACTACGATTTATGGCAAAGCAGCGGCCACCCACTCTCTTCTGGGAATCTGCCCTCCCATCCTCGGAAGAGAGGCCTCCCTATGGGCAGTACCCGAGAATACGCAGGGACCCCACCGGGCCACAGCCACCGCACCGCAGCCACCGCACCGCAGCATCCGCCCGCCGACGCAAGTCCCACAGCCCCCCCACCCATCCACCAAGCCACCACCCCCATCCTTCAATCACCCCCCGCCTCATCCACCCCACCTTCGATCCACCCCACCGCCACCTCCACCTCTCACTCCTCTCTCGGCACCCCACCTACCACTCAGCCACCACCACCGCTCCTGCATTCCACCCCACCTCTCCTCCTCTCCCCCACCTGCGCCTAACCCAGCCCTCCCGCACGTCCAACCCACCTTTGGCCAGCCTCTCCTCATCCACCCACGCCACCTCGCCACATTCACCTGCACCCCACCAACCTCCTCACCACCCCACATCCCGTCATCCCCCCACCTGCAGCCACTCACCCCACCAGGCCCTCTCCCGTCAGCCCCCCCTACCTTCCACAGTCACCCCACGCTGCCACCCTCGCCTCATCCACCCCACCCACATCCACCCCACCTCTCCCATCCACCCCCCACGCTCTTCCACCCCACCTCGCCTGCAGTCACCCCAACCGCTCCACTCCACCCCCCCTCACCACCCCAGACCACTCCGTGCATACACCCCCACACGCCCAGACACCCACCAACGACCCGCATCCATCCCCTCATCTCATCCGCATCCACCCCGCCTCTCCCATCCCACCGCGCACCTCCACCCCCCCTGTCTTCCCCCACCTGCCCCCTCGTAACGTCAGGTTCCAGCAACGCCTCCAACACCCCACCCCCTATCAAAAGTAGTCTCAACCTGCCTCGCGTAATAGGATCCCCTCCTCGCTTGAACCAGACACCCTCCTCGCGGTGAATCAGGAGCACCCTCCTCGCGGTGAACCAGGAGCACCCTCCTCGCGGTGAACCAGGAGCACCCTCCTCGCGGTGAACCGTGAGCACCCTCCTCGCGGTGAACCAGGAGCACCCTCCTCGCGGTGAATCAGGAACACCCTCCTCAGGGTTGATTCACTGATGAGGACATCATGTGCTGGGGGGGGGGGGGCAGCCTCATCTGCTGGGTTGTCCGCCAATAAGGACAAGTGGGGGGAAGCCCTGACCTGAGGAGCTTACACTCTATAAGAAGAAAATTCAAGAGGAGTGGGAGGAGTATCAGGGTGGGGCGGGAGGGGCTTACACTCTACCAGGTGGGGCGGGAGGGGTTACCCTACAGGTGGGCTGAGGGGCTTACACGCTCACCAGTGGGGCGTGGAGGGCTTACACTCTCCCATAGGTGGGGCGGGAGGGGGTACACTCTACCAGGTGTGGCGGGAGGGGCTTACGCTCTACCAGGTGGGGCGGGAGGGCTTCACGCTACCAGGGGGGCGGGAGGGCTTACACGCTCCCAGGTGGGTCGGGAGGGGCTTACACACGCTACAGGTGGGCGGTGAGGGCTTACAACGTCTACCAGGTGGGGCGGGAGGGCTTACACGCACCAGTGGGGGCGGGAGGGCTTACACTCTCCAGGTGGGGCGGGAGGGGCTTCACCCTCCTACCAGGTGGTGGCGGAGGGGCTTACACTCTACCAGGTGGGGCGGGAGGGGCTTACACTCTACCAGGTGGGGCGGGAGGGGCTTACACTCTACCAGGTGGGGCGGGAGGGGCTTCACACTCTACCAGGTGTGGCGGGAGGGGCTTACACTCTACCAGGTGGGGCGGGAGGGGCTTACACTCTACCAGGTGGGGCCGGATGGGCTTACACTCTACAATCACGGTGGGGCGGAGGGGCTTACACTCTACATTCCGTGGGGCGGGAGGGCTTACCTCTACCAGGTGGGCGGAGGGGCTTACACTCTACCAGGTGGGGCGGGAGGGGCTTACACGCTACCAGGTGGGGCGGGAGGGGCTTACACTCTACCAGGTGGGGTGGGGGGAGCTTACACTCTACCAGGTGGGGCAGGAGGGGCTTACACTCTACCAGTGGGGAGGGGCTTAACCTACCAGGTGGGGCAGGAGGGCTACACTCTACAGGTGGGGGGGGAGCTTACACTCTACCAGGTGGGGCAGGAGGGGCTTACCTCTACCAGGTGGGGCAGGAGGGGCTTACACTCTACCAGGTGGGGTGGGGGGAGCTTACACTCTACCAGGTGGGGCAGGAGGGCTTACACCTACCAGTGGGTGGGGGAGCTTACACTCACAGGTGGGCAGAGGGGCTTACACCTCAAGGTCTCTCCGGCTACACTGGTAGGGTCCAGCTCTGGCAGTCCCAGCCCCCCCGCCTCCCGCGCATCTTCCACCCTTGCCCTGTATCAGTGGACGCAGAGGTGCACATACATCACATATTACCGGGGCAGCAGAACAGAACCAATGGGTCACATGATCTGGGACCTCACAAGATCCTCCATACACTGTGGAAACATATAAACCGCAAACTGACCACGGGATGGTGCCACACTACAACCAACATGTACCCCACAAGGGATCCCCATCAGCCGACGGGAAGGTGCCACACTACAACCAACATGTGCCCCACAAGGTGATCCCCCATAGGCCACAGGTTGGTGCCACACTACAACCAACATGTGCCCCACAAGTGATCCCCCATAGGCCACTGTGTTGCCACACTACAAACCAACATGTGCCCCACAAGGTGATCCCCCATGCCACAGGGATGTGCCACAACTACACACATGTGCCCCACAAGTGATCCCCCATAGACCACGGGATGGTGCCACACTACAACCAACATGTACCCCACAAGGTGATCCCCATAGGCCACGGGATGGTGCCACACTACAACCAACATGTACCCCACAAGGTGATCCCCCATAGGCCACAGGTTGGTGCCACACTACAAACCAACATGTGCCCCACAAGGTGATCCCCCATAGGCCACGGTTGGTGCCACACTACAACCAACATGTACCCCACAAGTGTGACCCCCATAGGCCACGGGATGGTGCCACACTACAACCAACATGTACCCCACCAGGTGATCCCCCATAAGGCCACGGGATGGTGCCACACTACAAACCAACATGTACCCCACGCTGAGGTGATCCCACATAGACACGGGATGGTGCCACACTACAACCCACATGTACCCCACAAGGTGATCCCCCATAGGCCCCAGTTGGTGCCACAACTACAACCAACATGTACCACCCCAAGGTGATCCCCCCATAGCCACGGGATTGTGCCACACACAACCAACATGTACCCACAAGGTGATCCTCATAGGCCACGGGTTGGGTCCACACTACAACCAACTGTACCCCCCACAAGGTTATCCCCATAGGCCCGGGATGGTGCCACACACTAAACCACACATGTACCCCACAGGTGATCCCCATAGGCCACGGATGGTGCCACACTACAAACCAACCATGACCCCACAAGGTGATCCCCCCCATAGACCACGGGATGGTGCCACACTACTACAACACATGTACCACACAGGTGATCCCATAGGCCCCGGTTGGTGCCACACTACAACCAACATGTGCCCACAAGGTGATCCCCCATAGGCCACGGTGGTGCCACCCTACAAACACAACATGTACCCCCAAGGTGATCCCCATAGACCACGGTATGGTGCCACCTACAACAACATGTACCCACAGTGATCCCCCATAGGCCACGGGTTTGGTGCCACACAACAAACCAACATGTACCCCCAAAGTGATCCCCCATAGGCCACGGGTTGGTGCCACACTAAAACCAACATGTACCCCACAAGGTGATCCCCATAGGCCACGTGTTGGTGCCACACTACAAACCAACATGTACCCCACAAGGTGATCCCCCATAGGCCACGGGTTGGTGCCACACACTAAACCAACATGTACCCCACAAGGTGAATCCCCCACTAGAGCCAACAGTTGGTGCCACACAAAACCAACATGTACCCACAAGGTGATCCCCCATAGACTCCCCGGATGGTGCCACCACTACACCAACATGTGCCCCACAAGGTGATCCCCCATAGGCCACGGGATGGTGCCACACTACAAACCAACATGTGCCCCACAAGGTGATCCCCATAGGCCACGGGTTGGTGCCACACTACAACCAACATGTACCCCACAAGGTGATCCCCCATAGACCACAGGTTGGTGCCACACTACAACCAACATGTACCCCACAAGGTGATCCCCCATAGGCCACGGGATGGTGCCACACTACAAAACAACATGTACCCCACAAGGTGATCCCCCCATAGACCACGGGATGGTGCCATACTACAACCAACATGTACCCCACAAGGTGATCCCCCATAGGCCACGGGATGGTGCCACACTACAACCAACATGTACTCCACAAGGTGATCCCCATAGGCCACGGGTTGGTGCCACACTACAAACCAACATGTACCCCACAAGGTGATCCCCATAGGCCACGGGATGGTGCCACACTACAAACCAACATGTGCCGCACAAGTTGATCCCCCATAGGCCACAGGATGGTGCCATACTACAACCAACATGTACCCCACAAGGTGATCCCCATAGGCCACGGAAAAAAAATGGGGGGGTTTGCCACACTACAACCAACATGTACCCCACAAGGTGATCCCCATAGGCCACGGGTTTACATTCTGTAAATCTCCATTGACAGGTCGTGGTATCAGATGATTCACCCCCAGTAATAATGGAGTCACCATAGACAACTGCACCCACTCAGGACGACTTACCTCGACCGTTGTTCTGAATGAACTGAATAACACTGGCCACATCATCATCCTCGGGATACATCTGGTATCTCACCGTCAGATTGCTGAACTCCTTGTCCAGGGCCCAGAAGACCCCCTCAATGATGAAGTAATGGGGGCGATCATCCTTCTTCACGTCGTGGTACACCAGGGCCGCTCGGGAACTCCAGTTAAAGTGGTCGTGTAGATGAGAGACAAACTCCCCCAGCTTGTTAGCCGTGGGGCCGGTCCGCACCGTCGTGTTGTATTGATCATCGTCCGGTTTAAATCCAAAGGCCAAAGCACCGGCAGTTATCAGTGGGAGGCGCCAGTGGGCAGCAAAGCGGGCGACCGAGGCGGCGGGGTACACGCACCCGGGACCAAACAGCACATCCGGGTTGTGGTAGAGCTTGAGGTCCACAGCCTTGAGAGGAGCCACATATTCCGAGCAGGCCCCATCAAGTTCAGAATTGGCAAAGACAGTCCTGATGTGGTACCCAGGCAGAAGCTGCAGCTCATTCTGGGCTTTCTCCACCGCCATCCGTAACGCAGGAGACACGCGCGGCCATGACCAGGCGTAACGCAGGTTGCTCTCCGGCAGCACCACAGCCAGGGTCAGCGTACGGTTCATGGAGGGGTTCTGCTCCGTACACGGAGGACACAAGGAGAGGAGAAGGGAAGCCAAAGCGCCGAGGCTCAGGGCAGGGCTGCCCTCCAAAATGGGCATCATAACATCAATGAGCAGGGCGCGCGCCCCTCACAGCCGCCTACGTGCATGGGCCATAACCTTCACACCCAAAGGGGAACGTCAGCCGCACACAGGACTATCCCAGAGCAAGAAGACAACTCTCCTCCTACTACCTCCCCCCTTCACCTCTCATCCAGATGTCATACCACAAGCCCAGGGAGAGACAACCCCAGGAGAAGGACTCCCCCTGCAGGAGCTCCGCAGGAACCGCAGACCCAAATCTTATCTGCAGCCTCGTAAGAGCCTAAAAACAGATCCCATAATCTCTAGATGTTATTGTTGGAATCCTGCGTCCGCCGGGTGCCCATCCACACCAGGAGTGGAGCGCCCTATAGAATGTATAGGGGCCGCACAACACCTCCTGTCACTCCTCCTGACCTCACCCATTAGTGGAGACATCGGAGCACCCAGACCCTGACAATATTTACTGCCTGGCTTCTGAAAAATGTACTGACGGCAACAGAGTGACACAAACATCAATGCAGGATCACACACACGAGTCACCAGAAGTCCCCCATTTACCCTGTGACTTCTAGGAGTGTTGCCATTATGCCCCCATGAGTGGCCACCAGACAAGATGAGAGGTACTGCCCTGTGTCTGTCATCCTACCCCACCCGGGCAGACCTCCAAACCGGGACAGAGCCAGCGGCTCCCTGCACTATCCCTGTGCCTCTCCTACTGATGTATGTAGCACAGCCGGCAGCTCCCTGCACTATCCCTGTGCCTCTCCTACTGCTGTATGTAGCACAGCCGGCAGCTCCCCGCACTATCCCTGTGCCTCCTCTCCTACTGCTGTATGTAGCAGAGCCAGCAGCTCCCTGCACTATCCCTGTGCCTCCTCTCCTACTGCTGTATGTAGCACAGCCGGCAGCTCCCTGCACTATCCCTGTGCCTCCTCTCCTACTGCTG